>JARACY010005364.1:0-22143 GCA_029255725.1 Scrobipalpa atriplicella | reverse complement strand
GCAAGTCTACAAATGATGGATACCCAGACAAAATATTCTTCGGTGTACCTTTAAACCCAGAAAAACGGGAGAAATGGTGCAGGGCTGTCAACATAGATCCAAGTTCTCTTTCAAAGACCAGTACTATATATTGTTGTGAGAACCATTTTGACGTGAGTATTAAAGTACCTACCTATAGGTTATTGATTGCTGTTCAGTGAAAGTAGGAAGTAGGTACCCCAGTTCAGTTAATATTAGAGACAATCCATATAACTTCAAACACCTCTGTTTGCTAACCTATTAATCAGGAAGATATTGCGGTAGAGTTTCAAAGAAACAATGGTCGATCGTAAACTTGCATGCTATCACTATCAATAATACATAGGTACTCATTTTTGTATTCCAAATCCTGGAGCCGTATTTTTGAATCGCTCGAATCGTATTTCGCATACGAAAGAGTAACTTTCGCATGCGATTTCCATACAATTTTGCGCGCGAAAGTTACTCTTTCGCATGCGAATTCGATTCAAGTGGTTCAAAAATACAGCTCCTGTTCTCCTTTTGCATACTTTGGACGCATTTGACCTACATTTACTCACTGTGTATTCTTGTGTATGTATTTTATTAAACTCTTATAGCTGAAAAACTACAAAATTGATTTACAAGAACATAAGCTATCAGGTGGTTCTCGAATACGTCTCAAAGAAGACGTTGTGCCACACATATTTCCTGAGACACCAACAGAACAAACTCTTAAAAGGCAGGGTGTGGAAGACATCGTTCAAGGTAAGTCTAATCAATCAGGTCAAATAAAATACTGTTGTTATCAATAGGACTTACTACCCACTTATTATTTTACTTTTAACAGAAACAAAGCAATCCCCTACCTCAACGGAAACAAAGGATGATCTTCAATGTACCAGTGTGATCGAAAACTCATTAGAGATATTGTATCTTAGCCATCTTGTAAGATTCCCCATTGATGTAGAAATAAAAATCGAAGAGAGTGATACTTTAGATGAAGGCGATTGGTGTATTGATACTAAAAATATGAATATGCAGAATTTTAAACAACATGATACCAATTATAATTCAAATGGGTCGAATAACAATTTCGTAGATTCTGAAAATCTCGAAAACGAGTACCATATTGAAATCGAAGAAAACGACTGTGCTTTGAATAAAGAAAACCAGAACATAGAAAGTAGTATAATGGAAAATGAAGAAAAAGATTTATTAAAGCAAAGAATTGAGGCAGTTCCATTTGATAATAATAACTATTTAAATCAGAAGGAAGTGAAAAAGTCTCTTTTACGTAATGAAAATAACGAAGTGTTAGTGCAAACGTTTCAATGCAGTGTATGTCTATCTTCTTTTCTTAAAATAGATGATTTGTTAAAACATATACGCGTATGGCATGGGACGACTTATAAACATAAGTCATTAACAACCGAAAATGTAAAAGAGTTGATTAATTTTAAAACTAAGGATCATCTGACAGTTGACAATGGTTTTGAAGAATCCCCTCCTCAGATTTATAGTTTGCTAAGTGTGTCCAAACGCAATCACACTTGTAAAATTTGTAATAAAGAGTTATGTTATAAGTCGTGGAAAACACACATGAAAGAAGTGCATGGTGAAGAAAAATATTATTGTACAATTTGCGGAGCGCTATTTAAATGTGAAAGGTATTTAAGAAGACACACACTGTATAGTCATGAAAATGGCATCAAGTCTTATGAAAAACCTAAAAGACTCTCTTGTCCAGAATGTCCGAAAACGTTCAAAAATAACGACTGCCTCGCGCATCATATCAAGAATTGTCACGCAAATTCAGTTGAATGTCAAATATGCTTCTCAAAATTGAAAAGCAGTTCATACTTGAAGACTCATATGAAGAGAGTTCATTATGATGATGGGAAAATTCACAAATGTAAAATATGCTGCAAAAAATTGAAGTCACCTAGACAGGTAAGCATTATTGCATTTATTTATAATGTTTTTAACTGCTGGTAAAGTTTTATATTAGTAAAAATTTTCAATTCCCTGATCTTTGATTGATTTGTTTTTGGGATACAATTTTTAGGTGAAGATTCATATGATAAATGTGCACCCTGAAACGCTGCATCCATGTCCTAATTGCATCAGGCTATTTTGTAACGACGTTCAGTTGAAGATACATCTCAAGAAATGCAAGCCGAAGGATGAGCCAACAAGTGTTCTTGAAAATAAAAGCAATGGCGATGATGTCGATTGTAACATAGATGTTACTGTAGATTGAAAATATAAAATGTTTTGTTAAATATCTGGGTTTTATTGAGATCATCTGACTTACTAGTAATTCCTTCCGCATAATAATAATAACCAAGTACCTACCCAATCGTAAAAAATATCTTTGAATAGATAAGTCATACTAGAATACAGACGTAATCAGAGAATTTTTGTATGAAGTTAATAGAGTTGGGACAAAACAGCTACCTTGGGCGACTTATGATTCTATTTATAGAATGTTGATTGATACTTTTGATTCTATGATTTGTTCGATTTGCTATCGTTCTAATGTTGTCTGTTAAGTGCATGGTGGCATTATTTAAATCCAATATGGTTCATCATAATTATAAGTCCTCTGATTACAGTATAAAAAGCTTATGAGAAATCAAACACATATTGAAAAAATACTATTTATCTTGAAGATAAATTTTTGATTGAAGATGAATAAAATACTTGAAATAAAATATAAAATATATATTATCAGTAATCCTATTGAGATACAGTAATTCGATATATCCTAACAAAAGTATCGCTACTACAGCTGGCTAACATTATTTCTTTGTTATCTTCGGCATCCTTCTTGAAGGTCAGTCGTCTTACCGTCAGATGATGTCCAGCGCTGGAAAAGAGGCGGAAATAAGAAAATGGGGTTTCTAAATTGGACCTTAAGTACCAAAATCATCTTTGCAAAAACGTCTAGAATAAGAAACTAAAATGATTTCGACTGATACTGATAGCACCACAAAATTTTCCTGTACAGTCAACCAAGGAGTTAGTGTACCAGGGCTCAAATCATCATATCATACACTTATACAGCTTCTTAACTTGCACAAATAGGTACTTATATGATATTTCATGACAAAAACGAACAATTACCCGAGAAAACTTCATCGGTTGGGGGCGGCGTGGGGGCAGCCCTTGTACCCTAACTCCTTGGTTGACTGTACAAATAATATCCTCGTGCCATTCTAAAATCTTGGCGACGAAAGTAGTGCCACTACTTCTACTCTTTTGCCATAATGTACAAGATTTGATGCAGCAAGATTAGTTATGAAAATTTCAAAAGAACCTAGTCACTCACCTATTATCCAACTCATGTAGCATACTCCAGCCATCCAAATCGAACCTATATAATCTGATCTTCCCGCTCTCAAACCCCGTAGCTACAATCCTAGCTCTCTCTAATTCCACAGGTGCGAATGCTATAGCAGTCACTGAGGTATTCGCTAGGTCTAGTGGTTTGCTATACAGAGCGTAGGTGCCTAGGCTTGACTCGGGTTGAGGAGATTCTGCGGTGGTCCAAAGGCAGACCTGGAATAAGGAGTTTGGTGGATACCGGGTGTAAGGGACAGATTCCTGGAAACTGATAGAGGTTGCTCAGTCAACGAAACTGACTAACTTTCGCAAGGAAATTCTTTCAGCAATCGAAAAACAAATTAACTTCCCCACACAAAATGACCTACGTCTACTTCGATCAGACATTTCAGAAAGCAATTTTTATTCATTTCCTGAAATAATTTATTTGTGAAAGTTGTTCAGTTTCGTTGACTGAGCAACCTGTATCAGTTTGCGGGCAGCAAATTCACATCGAGAGCTCGCTTTGCCATTCGCTCGCAAATAAAAAAGGTTTATTATACATAATCAGATTTAAACATAATCTTAAGAAGTACGGAAAACCAGCGATTTTACCCGCGGCTTGATGAGATTTCCCGTGACAGAGATGTTGCCCTGTTTTTGTTGCCCAAAATATTTATTACTTTTCCGATAATTTTATAGATTTTTTGCACTCACAATGCTATATTATATCTCTAAATAATATTATCAGATCACTAATTTCACCACTCAAAGTTAAGACGCTGTAGCTTAGTTGGTTAAGAGCGTTGGGCCGGTTTTCCAAAGACGCGGGTTCAAATCCTGTCGGCGGTTGAAATATTCCGATAATAACACTGACATCATAATAATTTTATTTCTTACGTGGGCGTGTGACGTTATTGCCCTGATAATAAAATAACTTAATCGAAGTGACGTCATTTCTTGGAGTTCAGATGCGTTATTTTTAGACTTGCGGGAAAATCTGCTGGTTTTCCGTACTTCTTAAGATTATGTTTAAATCTGATTATGTATAATAAACCTTTTTTATTTGCGAGCGAATGGCAAAGCGAGCTCTCGATGTGAATTTGCTGCCCGCAAACTGATACAGGTTGCTCAGTCAACGAAACTGAACAACTTTCACAAATAAATTATTTCAGGAAATGAATAAAAATTGCTTTCTGAAATGTCTGATCGAAGTAGACGTAGGTCATTTTGTGTGGGGAAGTTAATTTGTTTTTCGATTGCTGAAAGAATTTCCTTGCGAAAGTTAGTCAGTTTCGTTGACTGAGCAACCTCTATCAGTTTCCAGGAATCTGTCCCTTACACCCGGTATCCACCAAACTCCTTATTCCAGGTCTGCCTTTGGACCACCGCAGAATCTCCTCAACCCGAGTCAAGCCTAGGCACCTACGCTCTGTATAGCAAACCACTAGACCTAGCGAATACCTCAGTGACTGCTATAGCATTCGCACCTGTGGAATTAGAGAGAGCTAGGATTGTAGCTACGGGGTTTGAGAGCGGGAAGATCAGATTATATAGGTTCGATTTGGATGGCTGGAGTATGCTACATGAGTTGGATAATAGGTGAGTGACTAGGTTCTTTTGAAATTTTCATAACTAATCTTGCTGCATCAAATCTTGTACATTATGGCAAAAGAGTAGAAGTAGTGGCACTACTTTCGTCGCCAAGATTTTAGAATGGCACGAGGATATTATTTGTACAGTCAACCAAGGAGTTAGGGTACAAGGGCTGCCCCCACGCCGCCCCCAACCGATGAAGTTTTCTCGGGTAATTGTTCGTTTTTGTCATGAAATATCATATAAGTACCTATTTGTGCAAGTTAAGAAGCTGTATAAGTGTATGATATGATGATTTGAGCCCTGGTACACTAACTCCTTGGTTGACTGTACAGGAAAATTTTGTGGTGCTATCAGTATCAGTCGAAATCATTTTAGTTTCTTAATTCTAGACGTTTTTGCAAAGATGATTTTGGTACTTAAGGTCCAATTTAGAAACCCCATTTTCTTATTTCCGCCTCTTTTCCAGCGCTGGACATCATCTGACGGTAAGACGACTGACCTTCAAGAAGGATGCCGAAGATAACAAAGAAATAATGTTAGCCAGCTGTAGTAGCGATACTTTTGTTAGGATATATCGAATTACTGTATCTCAGTAGGATTACTGATAATATATATTTTATATTTTATTTCAAGTATTTTATTCATCTTCAATCAAAAATTTATCTTCAAGATAAATAGTATTTTTTCAATATGTGTTTGATTTCTCATAAGCTTTTTATACTGTAATCAGAGGACTTATAATTATGATGAACCATATTGGATTTAAATAATGCCACCATGCACTTAACAGACAACATTAGAACGATAGCAAATCGAACAAATCATAGAATCAAAAGTATCAATCAACATTCTATAAATAGAATCATAAGTCGCCCAAGGTAGCTGTTTTGTCCCAACTCTATTAACTTCATACAAAAATTCTCTGATTACGTCTGTATTCTAGTATGACTTATCTATTCAAAGATATTTTTTACGATTGGGTAGGTACTTGGTTATTATTATTATGCGGAAGGAATTACTAGTAAGTCAGATGATCTCAATAAAACCCAGATATTTAACAAAACATTTTATATTTTCAATCTACAGTAACATCTATGTTACAATCGACATCATCGCCATTGCTTTTATTTTCAAGAACACTTGTTGGCTCATCCTTCGGCTTGCATTTCTTGAGATGTATCTTCAACTGAACGTCGTTACAAAATAGCCTGATGCAATTAGGACATGGATGCAGCGTTTCAGGGTGCACATTTATCATATGAATCTTCACCTAAAAATTGTATCCCAAAAACAAATCAATCAAAGATCAGGGAATTGAAAATTTTTACTAATATAAAACTTTACCAGCAGTTAAAAACATTATAAATAAATGCAATAATGCTTACCTGTCTAGGTGACTTCAATTTTTTGCAGCATATTTTACATTTGTGAATTTTCCCATCATCATAATGAACTCTCTTCATATGAGTCTTCAAGTATGAACTGCTTTTCAATTTTGAGAAGCATATTTGACATTCAACTGAATTTGCGTGACAATTCTTGATATGATGCGCGAGGCAGTCGTTATTTTTGAACGTTTTCGGACATTCTGGACAAGAGAGTCTTTTAGGTTTTTCATAAGACTTGATGCCATTTTCATGACTATACAGTGTGTGTCTTCTTAAATACCTTTCACATTTAAATAGCGCTCCGCAAATTGTACAATAATATTTTTCTTCACCATGCACTTCTTTCATGTGTGTTTTCCACGACTTATAACATAACTCTTTATTACAAATTTTACAAGTGTGATTGCGTTTGGACACACTTAGCAAACTATAAATCTGAGGAGGGGATTCTTCAAAACCATTGTCAACTGTCAGATGATCCTTAGTTTTAAAATTAATCAACTCTTTTACATTTTCGGTTGTTAATGACTTATGTTTATAAGTCGTCCCATGCCATACGCGTATATGTTTTAACAAATCATCTATTTTAAGAAAAGAAGATAGACATACACTGCATTGAAACGTTTGCACTAACACTTCGTTATTTTCATTACGTAAAAGAGACTTTTTCACTTCCTTCTGATTTAAATAGTTATTATTATCAAATGGAACTGCCTCAATTCTTTGCTTTAATAAATCTTTTTCTTCATTTTCCATTATACTACTTTCTATGTTCTGGTTTTCTTTATTCAAAGCACAGTCGTTTTCTTCGATTTCAATATGGTACTCGTTTTCGAGATTTTCAGAATCTACGAAATTGTTATTCGACCCATTTGAATTATAATTGGTATCATGTTGTTTAAAATTCTGCATATTCATATTTTTAGTATCAATACACCAATCGCCTTCATCTAAAGTATCACTCTCTTCGATTTTTATTTCTACATCAATGGGGAATCTTACAAGATGGCTAAGATACAATATCTCTAATGAGTTTTCGATCACACTGGTACATTGAAGATCATCCTTTGTTTCCGTTGAGGTAGGGGATTGCTTTGTTTCTGTTAAAAGTAAAATAATAAGTGGGTAGTAAGTCCTATTGATAACAACAGTATTTTATTTGACCTGATTGATTAGACTTACCTTGAACGATGTCTTCCACACCCTGCCTTTTAAGAGTTTGTTCTGTTGGTGTCTCAGGAAATATGTGTGGCACAACGTCTTCTTTGAGACGTATTCGAGAACCACCTGATAGCTTATGTTCTTGTAAATCAATTTTGTAGTTTTTCAGCTATAAGAGTTTAATAAAATACATACACAAGAATACACAGTGAGTAAATGTAGGTCAAATGCGTCCAAAGTATGCAAAAGGAGAACAGGAGCTGTATTTTTGAACCACTTGAATCGAATTCGCATGCGAAAGAGTAACTTTCGCGCGCAAAATTGTATGGAAATCGCATGCGAAAGTTACTCTTTCGTATGCGAAATACGATTCGAGCGATTCAAAAATACGGCTCCAGGATTTGGAATACAAAAATGAGTACCTATGTATTATTGATAGTGATAGCATGCAAGTTTACGATCGACCATTGTTTCTTTGAAACTCTACCGCAATATCTTCCTGATTAATAGGTTAGCAAACAGAGGTGTTTGAAGTTATATGGATTGTCTCTAATATTAACTGAACTGGGGTACCTACTTCCTACTTTCACTGAACAGCAATCAATAACCTATAGGTAGGTACTTTAATACTCACGTCAAAATGGTTCTCACAACAATATATAGTACTGGTCTTTGAAAGAGAACTTGGATCTATGTTGACAGCCCTGCACCATTTCTCCCGTTTTTCTGGGTTTAAAGGTACACCGAAGAATATTTTGTCTGGGTATCCATCATTTGTAGACTTGCAACCAGGAACAAAGCAGGTCTTAGTAGAAACATCACGGAGATTCTTTTCATGCTTGCTTTGCCCTTCCGTGTATGTCGATGGACAACTATTGCTATGGACCTTCTTGGATTTCGTATGTTCTTCTTGGATATGAACTGACAATTCCACTTCGTTATGAAATTGTGCGTGACAAAATTCGCATGTAACAGCAGCGTTCATTCTCTTGATAAGATTCGCTGAAAGAATCGGTAGACACCCAGAAGTTGATTAAAATAGAAGGACGATCCACCTAATAAATAGAAGACAAATTGCAATTTGTGTTTATGCTGTGAGAGGATTTGTGCACAGCGTCGTCGCGGACTTTTGCGATAGTGTTCTATTTATCGGCACATATTGGTATTGAAATGTGCCTTGACTTTTGAAAATTGACTATGACCCTGGAAACAAGATAAGGATCCAAAGCAATGGCCATAGCAACTTTTTTTCAGTTAAGCCTGCTTCCTTGGAACGGAAAGACAAGAATCAAAATAAACCTATTAGAAATCGTTATTACAACACTCAATGCATAAGTAGAAGCTAGGATACGTACGTACGTTACCTACACTACATTCAATAGGTATTATTGCATAATAAGCTTCTGATATCTGACTCGCTTACCAAGTATCACAAATGTTAGTTATTAGATCGCATAGCTACGTAGGTAGCTAAAAAGAGCGTTTCTCGGTTTTCGTTACGCCGGTAGGTCATCCATCAGTCGTCATGATGCTACGCAATAATTTCAAGGACACTAATGGCTTACCTACTGCTCGTTTATTTTCTTAGTATTAGCTAATCTAGCTAACTCGTTGGCGTAATTATTTACTACGTATTAAGTACATGCATAAACAACTAACCTAAAATATTTTGTGCAACGGGCCCATGGTCCTTCGATGTTTTGAAATCGTTTATTTTTCATTCATTCACAGACTTGACGCGATACGTCAATGGGAAAAGGTTTTATTGGAGTTAAAGGAAATGTAAACCAAGTATAGGCAACCTCAAAGTCCAACAAATCCGGCAATGAAAAGAAAACTTCAAACCGTTTCTCACGTCACAAGCTAGTGACAGCGCTACGTCCGTTTGCCATGCGTTTGGTATTTGCTTAAAATGGCGCGAAAATGGATTTGCTTCGTTGCTTGCTTCAACGTTCAACGATTCAATAAATTGGATGATTCAACGATTAGCACAGTTGTATTGTGGCATAGGAATCTCTGCTGCGCAATGGGTTACGCGTTCGGTTCTCGGTCGAAAAGACCAATGGCTCACTGATGACTTAAAAGGAGGAGTAGGTAATAGTTGTGTTGTTTATGATCCTATGAGTATGTTTGTTCGTTTATGAATATAAAGAATCGCAGTTGATCGCTCAGAGTCAGAGTGCAAATAGAGGCACAGATTACTTACAAGCGCGGCGGGCGATTGAGATTGATGGAATGGACTCACGAGTTTCGTAAAGCCGTGTCTCCAGCTGACACTTGACTTGACAAACATTTTCAAAACACTTTTGTATGAAAATACCGTGACGTCATTGACTACTCAGATTAATTACTTCTATATATTTCTAAATCTTGGTGTGTAGGTATATTATTGGAAATAATAAGATGTATGAGATCCACAATATTTTAGGATTTTAGTTTAGCCATCAGTTTTAAGTGTAAACGTTTTCAATTTTTCTAACCATCTAGTCGTCGTACATATTTTATCCTCTAATGATGATAATAATGAGGTAACTGATAATTTATGTTCGTAAAATTTAAACAACATATTTAGCTTTTATCGTTCGTATATTACATAATAAATTGTTTACATAATTTTTACATTTTGTTAATTTATCTGTATTCTTATTTTAGTTTCAAAATTCGTCAAAAATATCACCTTTACTTTTTTTTATGGAAGCACTTTTTATTTCCAGTATTTATAACATTATTTTGGAAAATTTGAATTTGAAACAATTTATTTAAAACTAGAATTCATATTTACCCTAATTCTTTATATGCATGTTTTTTACTTAATTACATTATTTACTTTCTTAAATTATATAAAATTGTGCATACCTAACAAAAAAAATTGAAGTTTTATAAACAAAAATTGGCAAGTGGCAAAAATTACGTCATTTATGTATATTTTGTAGTTTAAATTTTTTTATAGTTTTTAGTATTGTATTTAAAGCTTTTTGTATGCCACATTAATTATTTAATAGTAATCACATATTTACCTTTATTATTAACTTTGTAGATATATATTTTTTTCGTTTTTCTTGTTCTATTTTAGCGACTCACAATCTCATTTTCGTTATAATGTTAGCACCACATTTTTGTGAAGTAAGTAGTAGCTATTCATAATACATATAACATTCAGGTTCAAAACCCGGTTGTGACTTAGAAATTAATTATTACGTAATGTACTTAAATTCATTTAAAAAAATAACTAGTTTATTATTTCTTATTCCCACACAAACTTGAGTCAAACTCATGCAACACAGTTAATTCAGTAAACATTGGAATGAATGTTTGTCTCAAAAGGGTAACCTTGTTAAAAATGGCAATACATACATATTATCACGCCTGTATCCCTAATGGGGTAGGCAGAGCGTCAACGACCCAAACAAAGGTCGTTCCGCCACATCTGACAAGTTTTAAGGGTTGTTTAAGATAGATCTGTATATTGCTGTAGTGACAGGTTGTCAGCTCATCGCCTAAATTACAATATACTGAAACCCTTGAATCCCTTAGCTGGTTTAACAGAATGCCCGGGAAGAGATGCATCTATGTTTTTCTATCGCTCGCGTAACGTTTTGATTTCACTTTTTGCTCGCTTCACTCACATAACGTATTGATTCTGCATTAGATAATGACAAACAGCTGATGACATTCAGATGACTGATAGGGGACCCAAAAATAACATTGCCTATGGGCCCCGGACAAGGTAACTCCGGCCCTGATAATAGTGTCTAAGACACCACACTCTTAAAAATCTCCTTATCCTTTTTTTTCCCAAACTTGACCGAATTTAACAGATTTTTCAAGCGGTTTTTCTTCGGCTTCTTCCTGCTCAGCGACATGGCGCTGCTCAGGCTGTCTTGACTGTCGAAGTTAATGTCGTGTAGGGAGGCGCTCTTAGACGCCGGGCTGGGTAAGGCTAGGAGACCGGCTGGTGGGAGCAAGCTGAGGTTTCCAGTCGTCAGTTCTGTGATGTTTAAAGCTGAGTGGCTGACGGAGTCCGTGTTGTAGCCGATGCCCAATCTAGAAGGAAAGGATTTATTAAAAAAAATGTATTTAAGAAAAAGTTTAAAGGTGCCGCGGTTATCTGCGCGGGTGTCGTTTCTAGCTTTCCGCTCCGCGGTTACACCCGCGGCTAAATTAGTTCTCCCGTGGGAATGAGGTACATTCCCATTCACTCCTGTTCTATTCATTATATGTCCTATCCTAGAACCTAACCTATATTCGTTCATTACAATACATCCAGTGGTTGAGGCCTGATTGAGACACAAATCAAACATACCACTTACGAATTTTTGAACTTATTACCTAGTTGGTATTGAATTTTGTTTAAATATAAAACTAATATACGTAAAAAATATCAAAATTTAAAATACAGAATATAAACAATGTTTTTACCGTCTTTCATTCACAGTAATTATAAATCATCATTGAAACCTGCCAGACAAACCGGTAATGAATTTAAGGAAAACCCGTGAATAAAATCATAGTGGTCAGTCATTTCAATAGCAAAAGTATGACGTAGGTAGAAGCGATGAGCGCGTCACAGAAATTCATTGTTTACCTACATTTCAAAACTTATTTACGATTTGCAGCTCTATCTCGCTAAAATCTTTGAACTTTTGAGTGATTTTCAAAGTTTTTTTTTTTTTTTCAAAACATTAACTTATTCCATTTATCTGAGTATTACATGAAAAATTATCAAAACGTTTATTTTATTACAGCCCGTTTTCGCAATTATCACAAGAAAAGAAACGCAAACGAAGTGATGACTGTTATGGCTAAAAAACCAAGGAACATTATACAACTGGAGTTTTCGTGTTATTTTTTACCACTCATACATACATACATAAAATCACGCCTTTATCCCTAATGGGGTAGGCAGAGCGAAAACGACCGAAAGGTCATTCCGCCACGTCTGACAAGTTTTGAGGGTTATTTCAGATGGTCATGTGTATTGCTATAGTGACAGGTTGTCAGCCCATCGCCTAAATTGCAATACATTAAAACCCTCGAATCCCTTAGCTGGTTTTTACAGCATGGCCGGGAGGAGATGCAGCTGGTACATTCTATGTTTTTCTATCACTCGCAGTTCAGCATGGAAGATTTGACCACTCACCTGCCATTATTAGGGTAGACGCGTATATCTAGCGCCATAGCGAGCCTGTCCCAGAAGTCATACGAGGACTTAGCACCGGGAGAGTTGTAGTACAACTTGTGGTAGAACGTCATCTGAGGGGGCAGCTGGCAACTGCGGTACATGCACGGGATTATCTTGGGCTTCTTCATCTCTGGAAAAGAAATAATGGGTATAAGTCTTAGAATAACAGTCAAACGGGAATAAGCAGTATAAGGAATAAATAGCAGTGAAATAACAACGGTAGGGCACATTAATTTCACTGCTATTTTAAAAGACATAGTACAAATAGTTTTTATTCTACACAAGAAACCAAATCTTACGTTATGTTGTGACGTCACTCGGGTACAGTTACTTAAATTTTAATATAAAAATAATGGCTGATTTAAAATCGAAAACCATGAAATCAGTTTTTTTAAATTAGATTCAGAAAAAAATATAAAATAAATATATTATTTTTTTTGAACAAGGCGAATTCTTATTAAAAAAAAAGGATTTTAAATAAAAAAAATACTATCTCAATCAGAGAGTTTGTATGTGTTTCATTTGCTGAAAGAAAATTCTGAAAATCTTTCAGGAATATGAGAGTTGATCAATATGGTTGGCTGAGCAACCCCCATCAGTTTGCGGAAAGCTGTTCCTTACATCCTGTTTAAATATTGTAGAGACAAAATATATTTTTAGGTATATAGGTCAGGATTCGATACTGTTTAAAAAAATATATGAACCATATAATAAAACACATTGGCTAAATTAAGCTTTGTAGAGCGTCATATCTGTCGAACTTGTCACACGACCCTGTCTCTTTCGAAGTGTCGATGAGCAAGAAGAAATCAATCTTCAAAGTAAAATATTTATCTTTGAAATATTGAGAAATTATTATTTTAATTACATAAATGCTACAAGATAAGATAAAAGATAAAATTTAAAGTATCTTCTTTGTTGTACTCACAGGGTGTACTTGTGTAATCTAACAAATCACGGATCAAAATATTACCATCAATCATTACTGACTAATTTTAAATCTGGTTCATAGCATACAGATAAGGTTTTGTAATTAAATAGAATTAGTCAAACACTAAAATACAAACAATTTCGTTATTTAAAACAATAATAATGTTGTAATCTAAATAAGGGCTTACTTACTGATTAGGCGATTAAACTTGGGCTTCTCAGAAAATTATCAAACTATAAGTATTTCCAACTCACTTTTAGAAAAAAGGTAAACAAAGTTTCATGTCTTTTTATTCAAAAACACATTTCAAAAATAAATTATACGTGTTGGCAAATTAGTTAAGTTACTAAATCTACTATTTCAATATGTTGTTACATCTAATAGCTAAAACTTATTTTAGAAACAAGATGAAACTTTGTGTACCTTTTTTCTAAGACCAAGTTGGCTATGCAACATTAAAATACATACTTTGGATGTCAACGGCCTGGGCATAGTCCATGTAGAAGTTATTAGCAGCGGAGGTGAGGAAGTCTGGCGAGTAGATCAGTATGATCCTGTGACAGCGGTCCGAAGAGATCAGCCGAGACACCGGCGCGTATGGGGTCGCATGGTCTGGGAGTATGTCTTCTTCTGTGCAAAGCTGAGGAATAATAAAACAGGTTAGAGGAATAAAGAAGTTATTCAGCAAGTTGGATACCTATTTGATTTCATGTTTTACTGGCTGTTCAACTGTATCTAAAGCCAGGGCGATGGAATGGTATTACGAAGGTCGCAGGTTCAAGCCCTGCCCGTGGCGAATTTTTAATTTCTTACTTTTCAAATTATCAGATTGAGTTTTGTGGGGACTGCCAGTTTTTACGGCATATGCCGTCGGAGTGAGGAGCTTTAGCAAGTAAAGTTAAAATTAACAGAACATGGAGTCAATATTACTAATGGAAATCAAAACAAAGGTACCTTAAAACCCCTATCTCTCATCTTTGTGATCATCTCATCAACAAAATCTTTGTCTTCTATGGCATACATCACATAGGCGTGGTAGAACTGAGGTCTGCCATGAATCTTGTCATCAAATGTGATGATATTTTCTTCTGGGTTGTCATCTTCATAGTTCCATAGTTGTATTTCTTGCCCAGTAGGCATTGCTACAATATTGCATGGTGGACCTCTTTCTGGCTGGTTGACTAGAAGAAAGAAATGACAAATTATAAAACTTTGGTTTGTTTTTTTGTCTATGTCTTAATGTTTTCATTCTATTATTTATTTCAAACATACTGAAATAATTTAATTAATAATGATAATTTTTTTGTGATGAAAATGTCTAATTTAATTAAGATCTTTACAGCTCCCAAATTTTAAGATTTTCACCTTTATAAAAAAAAAGTTATATAATTTATAAACCATTCTGGGAAAGTGAGAATGTGTGTGGAAAAACCATCCATGGGACAACTCAAAAACCTGGACAAACCCAGAAGCAGTTTTATCTAAGTTCATAATAATAACATTGAGAATTGCTAATTGTTACTCAAATCACTCCATATGGGAAATGCCTTACAGTAATTATGTGGTTAATTTATGCCATTCAGTAAGACAATGTATTCATAGGCAAAGTTGTTCAGGGTTTCTCATTTAGATATGAACATTTTTTCTTTTCATTGTCAGGCAAAGGCTTCCCATATTTGTTTCCATCATTTTCTTTTTTGTGCAATTTGCATTCAGATCTTTACAAAGGCATCTATATCATCCATCATATTATATATATTTTGAGGCCTTCCTCTGCCTCAATGGTTATCTTTATTAGGCACCAATTATGTAGTCAAGTCACCTAGTTGGTGCTGGATGAAAATCTGACATTGATAAAATAATAAAATAGTAGGAAGTAAAATGAGTGAAAATAATCAAATCTCTCACCAAGAAGATACCCCTCCTTTTCCAATTCCATAAGATCATCAAAAATATCATATCGGTCAAGTTTCTGTACATATTCAAGAAGTTTTCCAACGGTAGCTGTGCCATCTCTCTTGTTGATCCAGTATTTAATGACATTTGCAGTCTTATCGGTTTCATAAGAGTTGGCAATCTCTGCCGATATATTTATAAGACTTGCTATGCCTCTCCAATCTCTGTTAACAACAATAAGGTTTAATAAGGTAAAATGTTTGGTGAGTCATGCTACACTCACTATGCTGAAAAGATCTTACAATGTCTAATAATTTGTAAAAAATTGTTTCTCATTTTAGTCTTGTTTCACTAGTTTACAGAATAAGATAAGCTGTTTACATTAATCAAAAAAAATTATTGAACATAAACAACAATGAAAAATATACCTACAAAAGGTTTACAACTAAAGCTCAAAAGAAATTTGAATCTATTTAGTAATTGTTATTGGACTAAAAGGCCAAGGCGTAAGGCAAGGTAGATATGGAAACTAAAATATAAGCATGCTGCCAACACTTTTTGTTGTTGGTAGGTTTGGTTAGGAATGTTCAGAAGGTTGTTTGTGTTGTGATTATAGGAAGTAATCATTCAAAATATAGGTCAGAGAGTCAAGTTCAGGGCGGAGCGGTTCATTTACTGCAAAAACTATGCAAGCAAACCGATCTATAGCAGTTAAAATACGATAAATTACAAATTGCATGAATAGGTATCCCAAAACATTTGCATATAAGAAGTGTAACCTAACCAAGTTTTGTGACCTTTGTGAAACTTTTAATAGCAGTAAAATCAAGTTATGGTAATAAATAAAAGGCAAATCACCTGGGTAGTCTGTCTGGTCCATCACTAAACAGTATTTTTTTTGTATTCAACAAACAAGAAAGTTGATGATGTGCCTTCACAGTAAGTTGTGATAAAGAGATCCTGTACAAATCCAAATCGCCAGTGTTCAGCCCCTCCATTTTCAGCACCAATTTTCACTAAACTATCCCATAGGTGACGAAATATCTCTCTTCTTTTGGGGTTTTTAACACTTTTTTCACCAAAATAATCTGCGCTGCGCCCATTAGCAATTTGATTTGATTTGACAACTTTTTGAACGAGTGAATGAATGATTTAACGAACAAAATATAATTTTTGAACGAAAATTATGGGTCCTTCAACGTCAGATGACGTCATCGGTATGGTGTATGGGGTATATCAGACGTCATTTCACTTTCAAAAGTTATGCTTTATATCAAGAGATGGCGGCACATGTAAGTATTTTTCACAGGTATTTTTCATGTTACAGACACAATGTTATTTTAGTATTTTCGTGAAACTGTAATATTCTGGAGACAGCATAGACAATACACTATATGGAGACAGGTTCTGTATATTTTTTCATATTTTGGCAGCAATTCGTATGTGACTTAACTAATATAAATCTATACCTGTCATTTTCTATCATGAGAGAACAGAAAGGGACGGCAATAATTTTAGTCAAGATTTAGTTAATTTCTGCCCTTCACGAATCGATAGCGTGTGTATTTTTTATGTAATGGTTTTGTCAAGTTGTTGACAAAAATAAAAGCAGAAATCAGATTGATTGAGACGCTTTATTGTCATTCACAAGTGCATTCACTAACTCGCTACTATCTACTGATATTTTAGATATACAGAGCAAGATTGCACACACTATTGTGGTTCATGGACTCTTTTTACAGAAATACCTACGACGAAAATGATTTCCCAATTAAATCTTTCATCAACATAAAATCGTTTGTCCCGGATCATAATAAAGTGTACTTTTACTTAGTGTTAAGTATATTATATTACTCCATGGTGTTAATGTAAAAAAAAAATCTACACATTCGGTACAAAGTAGAAATTGCCACCTAAGCAATAAGACTGCACTTCTGTTTAAAAAATTTAGGCAAAACATATATTTTATTTACTGAAACTAATAAACAGAAACAAAACTCTAAATAAACGAAGTAAGGTCTAATCACAAATGACGATTGATATACCTATAAAAAGAGTCCATATTTCCACAAAAAACATTTCATACTACATAATAGAAACTCAACAAAAGATTCAATAAACAATAGTTATTATATTGGACAACAAACTCTATGTACATAGTAACTACTAATAAGCTCTCTTATAATATTGGAATGTTTTATTAGCAGTTTGAAGCTAAATTTGAAACTAAGATATAAACAAATTGACATAGAAATTATAAATTTACATTTTTACATTTAGAGGTGCGCCTAATTTATTTGCGTTTTTCTCTTTTTGCATTTTTACATTTCCGATCTATCTCGTCGTAATGACATGAATAAAATATTATTAGGTAATGCGTGCTATAGCATTGTTTGTATTCATTAATAAATTTATACATTATAGAAATATCCTTATTTAAAAATAATAAAAAAGAGAAATGCTTGCAGTAAAGCCGTTTTTGCAACATACATTAAAATAAAAAAATTATACGGATTCTTGTGAAAATTTTTCCATTAAAAAAAAAGAGTTACATAATTTATTCAACTTCATCCTAATATATTAAATAGATACCTGTTTTGTCAGTCAATTTTAGGCAAGACTACTTGAGAATCTACAAGAAGTTCTAGATTAAAATTACAAGTCTATTCAGATTACATACGTACAATTGACACTAGTAATATATATGCCAAAAAGTGATTGGCGATTTTGTGCTTTGTGGCACAGCCACATGCAATAGATATTCATATTACATGATATTACATAGAAACACAAAGCAAAATTAAGTCAACAATCATTTTCACCTGTTGTACTGTACGGATTAAACAGTCAAATTCTTAAAATTAATATATCATCAGAATATTTTTTGAGGCGACACTACGTATACATTTTATGTACTACGTCCATACTACTTTTATTTATACATTCTTTATAAGATAGGCCCTTAAACACTATTTAATTTCACCAATATATATGGTTCTACTAGAAGAAATATTTGAAAAACAAGTCTTGAGCAGTATATAAAGTAACATAATATAATGTAAAGTAAAACGGCGAAAGAAATTAATTGAAGATCCATAGATAGGAAAAAATCGCATAGTAGTTAAAAAGATGGACCGCGGTAATAAATTGTGCTTTATATATTTTTTAATATCTTTAAAAAATGTGCACCGAATAAAATAAATATGGCAAGATTATTTTCCGAATGTACAAAGTTTACAACACCTATTTTGTGTTAATTTACAAATTGATACAATTTCATATACATAGCATTGTTGATATGATGTACGTTTACTGTTAGTTATATTAAATAGTAATAAATATGGTAATTACAGTTGAATTTAAAGTGAGAAAAATACTAGAAGTATGAAAAAAAATTGTTGAAAAATGTGGTTTAAGTAATAAAGAAAGACATGTATTAATTTTTTGGCTATAAAGATAATTGCCCAATGAAAATAAAATTAAGTTTCTATAAGATTTTAGTAAGGATATTGAGATATGACAAGGTTTTATATAGCAAAAGAGTACCTAGTCAAAACACTTAACAAAGATAATCATTAAACTAAATGCTCATGAGTAAAATTGACATAAGATTCGTGATGTCAAAAGTCTGACTCAAAATATTATGGTGCAAGAAACCACCAAGATAAAATTATAATTATCACGTAGAATTAAGTAATTAAAGAATTGTTGACTACTTATTTAATAATTAAAAAATAAATAATTTGACATATAACCTACGGTATTTACATTGATATGGTTAATGATAAAGAATTATTATTCTAAAATTAAAGTGTCCCAGACACAGGGCGAATTAATAATACTACATGTCAACAACTAAAATGACTAAGTCCAAATTAAGTACAAAATTAACTAAAATAAGGAATTCGTTATTCTGAAAATACGGTTGTCAAAAGCAACGATGTATTTTTTTACAAGACACAAGAGTGTTATGCAGTAATCCTCCCGAGCTTGCATATTTAAAAAAAATCCTAGGACATTCACTGAATAGTCTAATTTGAAACTTACTGCGACATGAGAAGTTAATATAAAATTTTCCATCAGTCTTTGATGATATTTTATAATATTTTGTTTGTTCTAATTTGTAGTTGCTTACTACATGCTATAATTTTGATCTGTAACTATCTGAAATTAAATCATAATAAAATAAGTCCTATTCAATAATATTTAATTTTTAATATGTGCTATGTATTAACGTAACAGATTATTTTATTAAACTATAGGTACATTGATTAAGTATCTTGTTAATATCATACGAGTACCTAATGTTTTCTTTCATTTAAATAATATTAATGCCGTTCGATGCTTTATAGAGATCAAAGCAAAATTTTATTTCATTAAAATTAAATAATAGGTTCTATCTCTAATCTTTTATTTTCAGTTTGTATGAAATTATGAGGTTATTGCAACCTCATGTCTTTATTATGTTTTATCCAAGAAAAACTCGAGTGATGAAAGAGATTCTACCTAGAAGCATTTGTAATGCAAGCTATACATGACTTTTCACTGGTCATCTAACAGAGGACATGACAAAATTGACTCCATTATTTCAGTAAAAAATGGAGGTAGGATTTGGGTCCATAAGTACTTACGAAGAAAACCTTCTCTAAAAACTTTTCCAGCGTAAGCCATCACTTTGAGTGACAATCAGACTTATAATTCAACATTCTTATAACACTTGCAGTCATACCTTTCAGTTATGAGGTGCCTTTTTGCCTTGCATGTAACCCTCCCAACGTTTGGCCGTATTCAACAAGATTGGATCATCGTCTAAGCCAGCTAGCAGATACAATTGGTTTATATGTGTTGCGTGGTAGTCCCATCGAGCTATGTTCGGACTTACCCCTAAAGTAAAATGCCGTAAGTCGTAGAAACTTCCACTGCCTGTGTCGAAGAGGGGTAAGAGTGTTTTGAGTGACGTCATTCCGTCGTCGAACATTTTCTTGGCTAGAGAGATTGAGTTTTCTCCTTCTATGATGTGTAGGTCGTACAAACCTAGTAGCGTATATATGAAGCCGTTTAGGACGAACAGTGGAGGTTTGGTCGGGTATTCTTCGTACCTGAAAATTACAATGAATATGAATTAATAAACAAATACACGAGCAAGTTCAAGTGTTTCTAAATCTGAAATATTAATGATACTAATCGTATTAGATGACCTCGTGTGACCTTGAACTCGGTCACTTTATCATAGATCCATTCACAATTCTTAAAACCACATCGAGTGATAGTACTGATATTACAGTCTCACAGATTTCTATTTGAACTTTGATGACCTCTTGTGACCTTGACTGTAAGTGACCTATGCTTTTACTGTCTTAAACAGTCTTTCAGGTATTGTTCGTCCCCACTCTGAAGGTAAGCCCTTGCTAGTACTAATATGGCGTGTGCCCTCGATGCTTTACATTTGAACTTTGATGACCTCTTATGACCTTGACCTTAAGTGACTTTTACTCACAAGCTGTCTTATACCGGCAATAAAAAAATTTGCTAGCTCAATATTTTGTATAGGATGAGAACCAATTCTTTTTCATACTTCAATCTATGTTACTTAGGAAAAGTTGTGCATTTTCATGAGTAGGGTGGGGTCACTCTCTAAAGTTGGTAAAATACTAACCAGACGTATTTATCCATCCACGTAGCCTTTACTCCGCCGTTGGGACTACCCACATCGAGTAGATATAAGGCGTTCTTCGCAGCTTTCAGGTATTGTTCATCCCAACTCTGGTGGTAAGCTTTCGCTAAGACTGATATGGCGAGTCCTCAATGCTTTATATTTGAACTTTGATGACCTCTTGTGACCTTTACTCAAACTGTCTTCTACATAGATGTAGAAAAAATATAATACTAACCAGACGTATTTATCCATCCACGTAGCCTTTACTCCGCCGTTGGGACTACCCACATCGAGTAGATATAAGGCGTTCTTCGCAGCTTTCAGGTATTGTTCATCCCCACTCTGGTGGTAAGCTTTCGCTAAGACTGATATGGCGCGTCCTCAATGCTTTATATTTGAACTTTGATGACCTCTTGTGACCTTTACTCAAACTGTCTTCTACATAGATGTAGAAAAAATATAATACTAACCAGACGTATTTATCCATCCACGTAGCCTTTACTCCGCCGTTGGGACTACCCACATCGAGTAGATATAAGGCGTTCTTCGCAGCTTTCAGATACTGTTCATCGCCACTCCGGTGGTAAGCCCTCGCTAGCACTGATATGGCGTGCCCTTGACTCATTGCCGAGTGCCTGAAAAGAATGGGGTTTTGTAGTGAGGAACAAAATAGGTACAATATTTACAACTGCAGCAGGTCGCAACATAACGTAAGATTTGGTTTCTTGTGTAGAATAAAAACTATTTGTACTATGTCTTTTAAAATAGCAGTGAAATTAATGTGCCCTACCGTTGTTATTTCACTGCTATTTATTCCTTATACTGCTTATTCCCGTTTGACTGTTATTCTAAGACTTATACCCATTATTTCTTTTCCAGAGATGAAGAAGCCCAAGATAATCCCGTGCATGTACCGCAGTTGCCAGCTGCCCCCTCAGATGACGTTCTACCACAAGTTGTACTACAACTCTCCCGGTGCTAAGTCCTCGTATGACTTCTGGGACAG
>JARACY010005363.1:0-22144 GCA_029255725.1 Scrobipalpa atriplicella | reverse complement strand
CGCGAATGTTTGCTACTTGTTCAACATATTCTTTTTCTAGGCACTGGAAACAAAGGCCAAGCTATTTAGCCAATTTTGGAGAAAATTAAATATTTGTAGATACTCTACATTTTTTATCATAAGTTAATTAATACAATTCTCTTCGTGCCTAATTGACAAATGGCTTTCTTCAACATCAAGGTGTTCTCTCCTGATATAAAGTAAATTACAACTTTTAACTTTACGGTATACTTTCATGTCAACAATCTAATTATACCAAGACAACAAATCATACCAAAATCCTACTAGCCAATACCTAGTACCTTTTCTAAACAAAGCGACATCTTTATTTGTACTTTGTGTTTGTACTTGACGATATTCTTACCAACAATTTCTTCGTGTCCAGCAGCCGATGGCGAACTTCCAATCAAGCGGTATCTGGGCACGTGGTTCGAGGCGGAGCGCTACTTCACCGTCAGTGAGCTAGTCAGCCGCTGCGTCAAGACTGACTACTCGTCCACACCGGAAGGCAGGATCCTGGTTGCCATTGAGATCACTAACTCGCTGTAAGTAGACTTGAATGTACTTGTTAGAATAAGAGAGCAAAATCAATTATGACTTTAGGCATCTCTGGGCTCTTTGCTGACATAATTTGTTGGTGCTAACATTCGTTACTGAAACTTTTAATCCTTCTCTCGAATTCTTATACTTTGTAAGGTTGAAGAATTATTTTTCTTTTCAACACAACACTAAGATAATTTTAGGTAAGTTACGCTAGGTTTTTACGCTATTTGTTTTTGCATAGGACGGGAATGAAGCGTGTGATGGACGGTCACGTGCAGCTGATCGGCCGCGAGGGTGAAGGCCGCATCATCGTGAAGTACGCAGCGCTCCCCATACCATACGAGACTGAGTTCAGCATCCTCGACACTGACTACGACAACTGGGCCGTCATGTGGTCCTGCAGCGGCATCGGCCCTGTTCATACTCGTAAGTTATCCTGAATCAATATCAAAGGTCGCATCATCTTGAAGTACGTAGCGATTCCCATCCCGTACGAGACTGAATTCAACATCCTAGACACCGATTACGACATCTGGTTGGTCATGTGGTTCTGCAGCGGCATCGGTCCTGTTCAATCTCGTAAGTTTTGCTTAGTTACATCCAAGATATTACATTCAAAATTATTTCTACCATTGTTAATCGTGTAGGTACAAAATACTAAAAAGTATTGGGTGCGCTAGGAAGATACAGTAGATACAGATATAACAATAGGTAGAAATAATTTTGAATGTAATATCTTGGATGTAAACTAAGCAAAACTTACGAGATTGAACAGGACCGATGCCGCTGCAGAACCACATGACCAACCAGATGTCGTAATCGGTGTCTAGGATGTTGAATTCAGTCTCGTACGGGATGGGAATCGCTACGTACTTCAAGATGATGCGACCTTTGATATTGATTCAGGATAACTTACGAGTATGAACAGGGCCGATGCCGCTGCAGGACCACATGACGGCCCAGTTGTCGTAGTCAGTGTCGAGGATGCTGAACTCAGTCTCGTATGGTATGGGGAGCGCTGCGTACTTCACGATGATGCGGCCTTCACCCTCGCGGCCGATCAGCTGCACGTGACCGTCCATCACACGCTTCATTCCCGTCCTATGCAAAAACAAATAGCGTAAAAACCTAGCGTAACATACCTAAAATTATCTTAGTGTTGTGTTGAAAAGAAAAATAATTCTTCAACCTTACAAAGTATAAGAATTCGAGAGAAGGATTAAAAAGTTTCAGTAAACGAATGTTAGCACCAACAAATTATGTCAGCAAAGAGCCCAGAGATGCCTAAAGTCATAATTGATTTTGCTCTCTTATTCTAACAAGTACATTCAAGTCTACTTACAGCGAGTTAGTGATCTCATTGGCAACCAGGATCCTGCCTTCCGGTGTGGACGAGTAGTCAGTCTTGACGCAGCGGCTGACTAGCTCACTGACGGTGAAGTAGCGCTCCGCCTCGAACCACGTGCCCAGATACCGCTTGATTTGGAAGTTCGCCATCGGCTGCTTGGACACGAAGAAATTGTTGGTAAGAATATCGTCAAGTACAAACACAAAGTACAAATAAAGATGTCGCTTTGTTTAGAAAAGGTACTAGGTATTGGCTAGTAGGATTTTGGTATGATTTGTTGTCTTGGTATAATTAGATTGTTGACATGAAAGAATACCGTAAAGTTAAAAGTTGTAATTTACTTTATATCAGGAGAGAACACCTTGATGTTGAAGAAAGCCATTTGTCAATTAGGCACGAAGAGAATTGTATTAATTAACTTATGATAAAAAATGTAGAGTATCTACAAATATTTAATTTTCTCCAAAATTGGCTAAATAGCTTGGCTTTGTTTCCAGTGCCTAGAAAAAGAATATGTTGAACAAGTAGCAAACATTCGCGATCTTTACATCGTTTCATCTTTCCTAAAAGTAATTGATCCAGACGTGTTATTTATTTCATCACCTGACCACCATTACCCAAAACCGCAACCGCGCAAAACCGGCGCGGACGCATCTCCTCGAATGAATAATTAATACCAGGCTCGTATGAATGGTATAGAAATGGAAAGTGGCCCATCTCAGGCCACTGACCGCAACCGGTCTGTTGTCTTGTCTGTGGTCAGTGCACGAACAGGTTACAATTTTGCTAACCATTTTTAGACCATAGTGGAGAGCTATAAAGTTGAATTTAAGGTGGTATACTTTTGACCATAGGCTTGCTAAGGGTTATATAAGAACAACGAACGTAATGACACACCTGACGGTCAAGGATTTTTGCGAGGATTACGAGGTATGAGATGGCGTCGCCTGGTTTGTATGGTTTCTTTGTGGTGAAGTTGCTATTGAAATATTATTATTCTATGTATAGTAGATGGATTATATTTTAAAAATATTAGAAATTGCAACAGATATAAAAAATAATATTTAAGTCTTAGCAGCTTCACAATATGAATAACCTCCCTAATTGGGTATAATAATAATAAGGTTAATGAAAATCGAAATGAAACTAATTTTGAAAATTAAAACAGATGCCTTCCACCCTTATCCAAAAACTTACGACATAATTATTTCGATTACAATTAATGATGGTCATGGTAGTGAAAATTTCTTTCGAGGCAAAACATAAATAGTGCCAAAAAAACGTTTATTCGTCATAAAGTTGAAAATTTAAGTGCGTTTAAATTTAACAATGGAATCTAAGGTGAAGAAGGAACCTAGTGAAGGTGACCCATTCCAAAACAAAGAAACACTTAAATTTAAAGAAAGTCCATACTAAAGTAGTATTTCAAATATAATAAAATAAAATATTAATTGAAACAGAGACAAATGAAGGTAAACTATTTTAAAACAAAGGAAAACCCAATTTCATAGAACATGCAAAAATTGAATTTGGGCAATGGGTCCAAATCCAAATATTAATTGAAGAAAGAGACAAATGAAGGCAAACTATTTTAAAACAAAGGAAACCCCAATTTCATAGAACATGCATAAATTTAATTTAGACAATGGGTCTAAATCCAAATATTAATTGAGGAGACTAATATAGATGAGTCATTCCAAAATTTTAAGAAAGTACAATAATAGTGTTTGTACAATGGGACCAAAATATTAGATGGAGAAAATAGTAATGGAGATAACTTAAAAGACGAATATCCAAAATTTAAGGACAATAGAAAATAATTCACTTACCACATAGTCAGGGCACCACCCCAGCGAGGGGATCTGGGCCGCAGCCGTGGACAGGAACGCGAGGAGGGTGAGTCGCCACATCTTCAAGCCGGGAGGGAATGAGGACCGCTCTCCAGACCCCGGCTTATAAACCCTCGCTGCTCGCCCCGGAACCGGTCCTTCTAATGGACACCTTATCTAGGAGGGGCCCCGCGTACACTGTGGGATGAAGGGGTGAGAATAGTATGATGTTTCGCGAAAAATGGCTTGTAATAACTGTGGTATAAAATGTTGCTTTTAGAGTTCCAAATTTTGATTTAAATGGCTGTTAGACAAAGAGGATTACCTACAGTAATTAACGCTGCTGAATGGTGAAAATTTCAGACTCAAGAAAAAGCTAAACCACTAGAAAAAGTAATTGACGAAAATAATTTTCTTTTCGAAGCAAGTAAAATAGGTTAGTGATTATAGTGATATCAAAGTCATCACATTCAAAATTAATGTATTATGCTTTTGATTTTGTCCCAAATTTCAAAGATGATAAAGTCTTTCAGTGACTTTGAATAGTCGAACCAACTAGAGATAGAATAGATACAGCTTCCTATCCTAATCAAATGATTTCTTACCCACCTAAGACACATTAGAAAATTCACTGCGAAAGTGTGAAGTTATTACTAGACATCCCCTAAGCTGATTTATTATTAGCCATCGGCACTAGTAATGAATTTTGCAGCGATCCTTGTTAGGACATGGCTCCGTGTGTGCGTTAATGGCTTGCTTTGTTTGTTTTTTATGCTCGGTCAGGTTCAACGTATGCACTCCCGTCTATGGAATCCTGGATGTCTCTGTTTTTGCCGTTGGGAAAATTGTAGATGCGGTGGCTATTCTAAGTACTATGAGATATGGTGTTTCTGTTCTTGGTTCTTCGGCTCCATGCTGGACTGGGAGCGATAGAAAAGCATAGAATTTGCCAGCTGCTTCTCCTATCGGACATGCTGTAGAAGCCAGCAAAGGGATTCGAGGGTTAACAGTTTATTGAATTTAGGTGATGGGGTTGCAACCTGTCACTATGGCGATAGCAATCTCAAATTGTCCTTAATATTTGTCAGACGTGGCGATACCCAATTTACTAGACGTTTAATGCCCTGCTTACCCTGTAAGGGATAAAAGCGTGGCTGTGTATACTCTTGGTTGGAGTATGTTACTCTTTGCCGTTGAAATATCGTTTGGTTGTGGTCGGGCATTGAGTTACTGAGGATGCAATAAAGTAAGCTGCTTGTTAAAGTACCGTTTCTAATTTTCGCAACGTGTAGTTTTGTTTTCGTTGTAAGTTTGTTTTTAATTTCCTTCTTTTTTTCTACATGGGCTTTTGCGTTGTTGTCAAGTCGGATTGAATTACTAACTTATTTAAAAAAAAAAAACTGACTAAATAGAGCACGTCTATGCTGCAAAGTATTTCATCATCACCATACAATTGAATGACTTACTATACAAATAATATTACAGAATACCATGGATTAAGTTGCACTGAAATCATTATGCTCAATATTATCAACCTAATTATCGAAATGTCCTAGAAATTTCTCCCATACTTATAATTAGTTGTTTGCCTGAAGATTAGCACTGCAGTACTTAGGAATGTTCCCAGAGGCAGGGGGCTGAGCAAAAAGATGTGGTCCATCTGCCTACCGGTTCCAGGACGCCTTTTTGTTTCCTTCCTATGCTTCTCATCTATTTTTATACCCCGGTGAGGGCTAAATTGCGTACCTAGCTCGTTTCTTGTAATTTGCTTTTGCAGTTATGTTGTAAGTGCCTATGTACAGTATGTAAGTGTGGTAACTAATTATGGCTGGGCGTTTTGTGTTGGACGGTTAAGCGATGCGATTATAATATTATTATTGTAGTTGGTTAAGAGTTTTCAGTTCTGTATCAAATATTTTTCATAGCGCCCTAATACTAAACTATCTAACGATATTTATAAATAATTTCACCGTGACTATCATTATATGAAGATTTATTTGAATTTTTGTCTTACACATAGAGAAGATAAACATGACATATCCACGTCATACATATTTTATTAACTTTTAATCATGCCTGGAAGAGTTGATTTTTCTTAAATTATTTACTAATAATATAAAAAATATTATAATCAATTTAAAAATGGAAGACCGTCATCGCCATCTTGAACTTGTCGCGTCGTTCCAGATTCTTTATTTCTTTAGTCAGTCAAATGCGTAAATATAGCATTCTAGATTGAAATGCGTATTCAAGGAATTTTGCGTACCTATCGCTATAGTGACAGGTTGTCAACCTATCGCCTAAATTATGCAATAAACAGTACCCATCGAATCCCTTTGCCGATTTCTACAGCATGACCGGAAAGAAAAGCAGCTGGCACATTGTATGTCTTTCTATAGCTCCCAGTCCAACATGGAAGACGACCTTACCCATAAGCATTAAAAGTCACCCACACAACGACAAAAGTAAATAAGTACACCAGTTTAAAAATTGCCACAGACTTCACTTTGTAGGAAAGGGAGGGACACTCAGTATCAATTGAAAAGATAGACTAAATACTGGATATAGTTTCAGTACTTACCTGAGCAACACAGTCTTAGTTTATAGTGATGAGCAATGCCTTACCGACTCTACCACTAAGGTTTCACTGCTAATACAATTTGTATACGACCAATAGAATCCTACCATATTTGTCACGATATCGTCGTCATCTATATCGACGTCATCTATTTTATTTAGGTCAACGTATTATCATTTATCTGATATACCTAACCTTTTAGAAAGTTTGTCTCATGAAGCCTTTGACGTTCTGCGTACCCTGTAAGGTATATAGAGACGTTCATCTAGGTACTCAAAATATTACGTGGAAAAGTTTTTTTCCAATTTATAAATCTTATCCATGCTTACTAAGAATTATATAACGGGAATCATTCCTCTTTCATTTCTGTCTATTCTTATTGCTTGCTATGATTTCTATAAACTTAATTTTTTTAAGTCATGCATAATATTTTTATACAAAAACCTGACAAATAAAAGAATACCTACGTGATTGGTTCAGCTTAGCTGTTCTATATTCATTTGATTGAAGATGTCAACTATGTCAAGAGAAATGGGACATATTTAAATTAATCCAATAGATCCTACAGACTCTACAGAGTAAAACGATCAATTGTTGCATACCTGATTATAATTTTTCATAGTAGCTATAAAATATAGATTTTATAATTATCTGCAAAAAATGCGTAGATTGCTTTGGGTACAGCTTCTATCAGGATATTAGACAGGATCTGTTAGGTGTATTGAAATTTTTAATTCCTGAAGCATGTCAGGGCTCAGGTTCCCTTTTACCATGGGGCTTATAAATGCGTAGCATTCCTATTGATTTAAGCTTTTACAGCCATCTTGCATAAATTACACTGATTACTGAGTCTGTATTAATGTTTGCAACTCTTCTAACTTCAAACGTAAACAGGCTTCTTCTAGTTTAGTTTCTATATCGTCCAGTCTGTCTTTGAACTTAGATCCAGGGTCAAGAGCAAAGCCATCTATAGCTAAATTAGGTAGGTACGTACATTATGTAATGATTAAGTTTTCTTACTATAGTCACTTTGATACCAACTTTTGCCGTAATCGTTTCCCAGGTTGTGATTTTCTCTATCAGGCTCCCTTTTACCATGGGGCTTATGAATAATAAATAAATTCGTAGTATTCCTACAATTCGATGTAAGCTCTTTCGATCATCTTGCATAAAGTGCAGCTTACTGAGTCTGTGTTGGTGTTCGCACACACTCTTCTAAAAGTACCTACTTATATCGTTCAGTCTGTCTCTGGGCCTGTGATACCTAGTTCTGGCATAATTGCCTCCCAGGTTGTTCATATTCACCAACTTTAGGTTTGCAGGTCAGTTAGATTTTGGTAGGTAATGAAATAAACAATATTGGCGTGTGTAACTAAAATATTCTCGTTATTTAATTTACTACGGTAAGAACACATTTTTACAGAATGTTAATGTTCTAAACAATATCTACAAAAAATTGTACACTATAATGAAAACTTACAAAATACTTTTTAATTTACAATTAACAGAGAAAAATCAATATTCAAGTTCAACAAGATTAAGTTAAGCTTTTTTATTTTCATTAAAACTTACAAACTAATTTATTATTTACATTAATTCTTAACGTCATGTTTTTTTTACAATATTTCGAATAAGTGTGTCAAGATTGGATTTTGAACGACTTTAATAGCAAATATATTTATTTTATAGGCAGTATTGCTTGTCTTTTGTCAAATTTCTTTGATTTGTTCAGTGCTTATTTGACGGATATAAAGTAGCCATTCGCGTAAGACTTGATTACAAAAAGTTGTAACATGTCTAATACATTATACAAGAAAATATTGAAGGCATTTTGCGATCAAGTAACTCAGGCATTTATTACATTATCAAATATCGTGAAAAAATTCAATATGAATTGGCATTCATTTTTATATTTTTTACAAAATTTGAATAATATGTTTACACAAAATAATGTTTGCATTGATACAGAGGCATGCCGTGTGAGGCGGATCGTGAAGAAACCATTTATTTGTTCACTTCTACTAGTTTTACGTATTTCAAACAGGAGTTCTAAATGAACGATTTTGTCATGCATGGTAAACTTAATTTTAAATTTATTTACAAGAATATCTTTTAAACACTAGAAAGTTTCCTTAAGGCTCATGTTATTTTCGATACTATCTTTAAAGCTTTTAATGATGATTATTGTTTCTTTTAAAAGGGATAACTTTGTACTAACATTAGGCGTATTGATAATAATGTTTAAATATAATGATGGTTAATTTTTGGGAAACCTTCCAATGTTTAAAGGAAAAGGTCATAATAATGGAAAACGCAATGGAAGACAGCGTTCTCAGCCTACTTACAGTATAGACATTTATCACATAGATTAATCTTACGATACCACGAAATCACAATCCTTACAAATTAAATTGTTCCCCAATTACAAAAATTACGTCAATATCTGACAATTACAAAACAAAACACAAAACAAAATCAGGTATAACAATAGGTAACGTTCGAAACAAATTAAAGCAATTCGATTAATTTTTAATCTAGTTTTGAACAACTCGATGGTAACTTTAGTTTAAATGGAGTACTTTTACGAGAATTGCATTGGTAAGAGCCAAAAGTTAATGGAAAAGTACCAGCTGATCCATTAGACTGGCAGTAAATAAAATATGAGTACACGAATGTACGTAGATTTATTGTATTGTACAAAATGAGTATTACAAAGAACTTTCCAAGTTTTGGATGAAATTTGGCATATCATTGCTATTTACGAGCTGTGGCATAACACATTCAAGCCTTAGAAAGTATCAAACGTCCAGCATTCACTACATCAAAAGTACAAAAATAACTGGCCACAATAATGTGTTCGATATAAAAGCGATTTCGAAAACATATTTCGAAAAATATAACAAGCTATAGTACAGTTTAGTTGACAAACATTCATTCGAAAATAATGCCTGGTAAGCTTTGCATTAATACTACAATAGTAAAATTAATCCAAAAATAAAAGATATTCAAGCATTGTAATGTAACATAGTTCGTAGTGGAATTATGGATAATGTTAATGGAAAATTGGAAGTTAGTAACTAGAACAATGAGATTATTAAATTGGTACCTACATACGTTAAGTTTAACAAACGAAAATCAATTCAGGTCCCTTTAATTTCTCTTAATTGTACACCAAACATATTTAATGCTTCACAAATCTTTGGTGTTCATCCACATTGCAATCGGCACGAACTAATGGAAGAAAGGCATAACATTACAAAATATAATAATTACGAACACATTGTTTCTTTACTCAAAAGTGATAAAATCTAATATTGAGATTGTAAAATGTCATTGAAAAGCTGCGAAATGCCGAGTCAGACGCATGCATTGGAACAAAGTTTAAGGGTCTACTGATTTCAAATTTTGAGGGATGTTCTTCCATTACAATGGTCAGTCTGATTGTGAGGCACGACTTGGCAATTTGAATGCACACACCAAAAAAAGTGATTAAATGAATTGAATAAGGAATGATTGCGATCCACCTAATGCTAAGTTCCAATTCTGACTAGAACCATTGACCGAACACTATTATGCAAGGGTAAAGTCAATGCCGAAACCTAATTACAGCGTCACCGTGGTTCAAAGATACTGAATTAAATTAGGAGGTAGTTCTGGTGACATCCTCGCTTTAGGCCTGTACATACTTCGCAACTTTTCGTTGACAAATATGTCTATTTTCTATGCTTAAGGAATATGTGTCGGTGGCTTTTAAATAACATTTACCCTAAGGAAATATCTTCAAATAAATACTATCTCGGAAGGTATTGGTCCCGGATTATAATTTTTAAACAAATTATAACAATTTGGACCCTTTCGGCAAACATGTGATTTATAAATTAGTCGTCAATACATCCGCAATTTTACGAATGCCTCACTAATATGAGTATCGCTCTGCGATATCACATGTCTTACAACTAGGCGCTTAACATAATATCCATCTTAAACACATATCACAATTGAACTCTCGAGGTGAGAGAAAGAAATTTCAAAGTCCGAAGTTGCGCGTCTGCCCACGTCAAGAAGGCGGGCGTCATTCATGCAAGTTCTTACTCAGAAGGAGACTGTTGTGCGGTCCTGATAGATGTCTGATGAGTTCCGGAAGAGCTTCAAACGTCAGTTGGCAAAAGCAGCAGTTAAACCGCCCAGGCGTATTGGTCCGTCCATCGTTTTCGCTCGATGATATTACATTACGATGCACAGAACAGAGATGTTTTAACAAGTGTGCTTTCTGCTTGAACATAGCGACGCAGAGTCGACACGCGAAAGGTTTTTCGCCCGTATGCACTCGGAGATGCGTCTTGAGATTCCATGACATACCGAATTGCTTACCACAGTATTCACATCGGTACTCTCGAACAGGCGCTTGTTTACTTGAACCTTGCTCATGTTCTGTGGAAGGCGTGTCCTCTGCGCCTATTTGTGGTTGACAAAGCCATGTTCCCCACGATCCTGCGCTTGGAGGTCGATATTTATGAACGTCGTCATGCGCTGCAGCTGGAGGCGTAACGCTTCGTTCGGGTAGATAGGGCGGTGCTGACGCACTTAGCGGATGTAAAGCACTCAATCCTCTTGCTGCTATGCCCGCTATCCCACCTGGCCCTTGCGCATACCGCAGGTGAGCAATCTCTTCAAGATAGCTCGGAGGATATGATACAAAAGCAGGATTCTGTGAAGGTGAATTGTTGAATCCAGGTCTTCGTTTTCTATGGGGCGTGACGACATAATTCTCTGGTGATGTCTGTACAAGAGACATAAGTTCTTGGTCGGGTGGCTTGAGATGCGCGTAATCTTCTAATTTCACAGTTCGTAGGTCCAGTTCTGGCGGTTCAAGGTAATGCGATTTCCGTTTAGCCCGTTCAATGCCTCGTCCTAATCGATCACTAAGCAGCTGTCTCCGGTAAACTTGTTCTTGTGGTTGATCTTCTTGGCTTGACGAAGTCGATCTTTTTCTGTTGACATTCTGAAAATTGTAAAATCAACGATTAGAAAATAAAACAAGGTGAGAGTTTTATTTTTGTATTCAATATTTTTTGTACAAAGCATATTAAAATATATATTTAATAAAATTATATTGAACTTTACCTTGGCAGCAACTGTTTCCACATCTACATCTTGCGAGTCCTCGTGTTCACCAGCTGAGTGTTCATTTCTTGCTAGCGATAAGTTGACAGGATTCGAAGAACTTCTGCGTCGATTAGTCAATCGGCCACATTCTTTATCTCCATCCTGATCATCTTCTTCCCTTTCATCATTGCTACTCGTAGACATACTTTCTTTCTTTATACTTAACGATTCATCCGCTTTGTCTTTACTGTATCCTGCTGTGGGTGTGACTCTGTCGCTCTCTGAATGTGAAGATCCTGACGGTGCATCGTGTTTACTGCTCTCATTGCTGTTGATATCTGTTTTCAAGTTCTTAGCTTTTAGCCGTTCGCATGATCTGTTCCTTTCTTCTGCTTTCTGTCTTTCTTTAGTTGATTTCCAGACGTCAGATTTGATTTCTAGCAATTCAAACAATTCTTGCATGTCATCGATTTCTCCTGACTGTAAAAGAAAATATAAATTATAAGCAAGTTGTTTTAAATAATAAAAAATATGGAAGGTTAATACTTGAATATGAAACGAACCTCAATGTAGGCTTGTCCGCTGTATAGAAACACGAGAAGATGCCTCATAAGGGTGCTACTGATGCCGGACATGTGGATGGTGACTGGACTTTCGACCGTTGGAGTGTCATCGAGTATTTTCCTGGAATCATAGAGATGACTCAATTAATTTATTGACTTTTTATAGTCATTTAATTCTGAAGATCGTAAAACTAAGAATGCTAAGGTAGTCAGGATAGTTGTAAATTTAAGTGGAATTAATGTAAGTAAGTAAGGAGTGTTTCACATACAACGTCTTAGAATTCTAAAGGGCACTTTAGTTCCACGTGGAAACAAGTCACGAGCTATGACATAATCTGCGGACGGACACCGTCTGTTTTTAACTCCTGAGTTGCATTTAATTGCATATGCAGCGGAGATGCGATTAGAATTGAGATAATTGTAGGAGGAATTTCCACGTGTGTAGGTTTATGTGTTGTCTAAAGTTATTAAACTGGTTTATAACCACGATTAGAAAAGCATACGTTCGATAATGACAATAATTTCATTCAATATCCGCGTTCCTAGAGTGTTATTTTATAGCTAAACTAGCTTGTACTTATTCAATTAATCTTCAGATTCTTATTTTTAATGAAAAATATTTTATATGTTGTTTCTTGGCTAGATTTTAACTTATATAATCTCCAACAAACTAAACCTTTTTCGTTCTTTTTTTTCTGTTGAGGAGCTGTCTGAATAAAATGTGGCACTCGAGGATGCAGGCGCGGTGCTTGCCGTACGAGTACTACTTTATCAATTACCTTATGAGGGGGCTAGCGGCAGCCATGACGATCCTATGGGCGGCGAGGGGCACGGCGTCTTCGCAGACCAGCACGAGGTCGGAGTAGCGGGCGCCACGCCACGCCGCGCCCACCTCGTTCAGGATGCAGGCGTGGTGCTTGCCGTACGTGAGTGTCAGCAAGCCCTCGCCCATCATTCCAGCACTGGAAACAAAAGAGATAATTGGTTAGTCTTGTTGACGAGAAACCTATTTTAAAATCAAAAATGCGAGTAAAATCTCGAAATTGCATTCTCCGTTGACAGTGATTTTTTGCATCTGGATAGATGGCTTTTGTAAGAGAGTCGAGAAAATGCCTTCGCATGTAATAAGAGGGGTCAAAAGAGTCATGGAACTATTCTGTTGAGGAAAATAACTTTAATTGCAAAATCCATTAAATGACTAAACGTCAAAGGTGATGAGGAGTAAACAGAAAAAGCTGACCACAACATTTTTTCTAAACGAACAAATATATTAAATCGTCGTTAACATGGTCTCAATTTCAAAATAAGAAAAGATGATAAGATCCTATCATAAAATGAATAATTCCATAATTTGACTATCGTGTGAAATTGTGATCATCGCTAAAGAATTATTAAGTGGCTATTGTGATGCAAATTGTGAGAAGATGCTTTGAATGTGAAATGATAGCGATGATGTATCACCAGGAAATATTTGTTGGAAACAAGTTTGTATTAACAACACATTCTCGATCGATTTCAGTCCGTGATTTCAACCAACATCATCTAATTGGAAGATGAGCCTAAAGATTCGTGATTGGAAACATTTATTAATAAGTGAAATCTTATTCGATTTATGGTTCGTTTAAGACGGATCTCCAGCTATTTGATGTTGAATCGAAAGGCAACAAGGTTGCAAATTACGCTTCAAGAATATACATTATAAAATATAAGTATATGTACATTATAAAATATAAGTTTACAAAAAGGCACATGTATACTAAAAATCCTACACAATGGGCACTATTCGAAATTTCTCAACCAAATTAAAAAGGTTAAAAGGTGGCAAGAATTTAAATGACGTGTTCTTGGACTGCCAAAAAGAGGTGGAATCCTAACAGGTGCTAGAAAGCCTGTCGCAATAGAACCTTGGCCCGATAAAGCATCGCAACGTGCTATTAGAATTGCGATAGAAGCGCGAGATCGTTTAAAAGACGATCAAGAGCTTCTATTTCATTGTGTCGGCAACGCAGGGGTCACCGGAATATAACATTTATTGTTGTCAGCAAATGTAACTCTATTGTTGCACTTAAAGTCATATTTAATTGAAGATGTTTCAGTGCAATATTTAGTTTGAATTCGGTGGAATGTTCGCACGACGATGATTTTAATCGCAAGTTCTGTCACGATTTTGTAATTATTTTGACTTCAATGCTTGTGTGCACAGAATTTTTAGAGCCTGAGAAAAACAAGACCCTGCTGGCGATAGCATCAACTTTCAAAATTGTAACTTATATGGATGGAAATAATGCTTTGATTTTGTCTTGTCTTGTTTACTTAAAAACTTTTGAAATATTTCAAGGATTCTTTTTTATTTTGTATCTCATAAAAAGTAACGACTCGTAGATACAATTAAACTAGACATTATGGTAATGAATTTATATAAAAACAAGGACTGAGCATTTCCTTGAGCGTGGTAATCGTGAAGCTATTAAAAACTAGTTGGCATATAACACTGTTTCTAAGTAAGGGTTCAGGTTAAAAAATATCATAGAATGTAGCATGAGATTATAATGCGGTAGGTATAATTCTTCAATAGTTTCAGTCAAGGTAAGATCTTTTCTTTGTTTCGCCATTTCACCTTCAAAATTTGAACTTGAAATTACTTCGTTTAATATTGCATCCGCATCATTGAGAATCTTCCTTGCGGAACTCTAATATTAATAGTCTAGTCTATAAAAAAGGTGAGATAATCTACAAGAACGTGATGTTAAATTTTCCTCGGGCTATGAATGTGGGCTGATTCTTTAATATGGCGCTAATTGAAGGCCACGTCTTTATTGATGTAAATGTATTGTGTGCCTTATAAAGAAAGAACAATAAATTAAGTTTAAATTCTCCCGCTTTATTATGTACTTTGTCATATTTGAACAGATACTTAAATTTAATTAATTGTTCATTTGCGTAATAATTATTTCAGTTAAAGCGGCTGATAACATATTTTTCAACTTTCTGTTTTATGTAAATCAAATATTTACTACAATCTTTTTTCAGTTCCTTAAGTCATTTTTTTTTACATCGGTATAGTATATCTTGTTACTTCTTAGTGTTTCAAAGAACCACATCTTATTTATGGTTTCCTGTCTTCACCATTTTCTGTAAAGGCTAATATGAAAACACCTTGGCTGGTGTATTATTAATGCTGCCTGCATCTTGGTTTCTGCAGAAAATCATTCTAACGACCTTAACCTGTTCTAATGTGTTCACGTTCGCAGGGTTGGCAAGGCATCTAATAACATTTGTGTCTTTTTATTTTAGATTGGGTACTTTTTTATTTTTTCTATAGTCAAATATGTGTGGTTTTTTTTTATTGATTAATTTTAGATGTACCTTTCTGGAACCTCGTTCTCACTTTTTGTTTCTGTGATTGGATCAAAATTAAAACAATTCAAATCTTATAGTTATACAAATCAGTAACAATCTCTGTCTTTGCTATGATTTGACGTTGTAAAAAAGCAACGGTTGGTTGGTGTAGTTCTTCGTCTTCGTCAATTTTAAGATAAGATTTGATTTCTGCTACCCACTATAATTCTGAATATTATTCCAATATTGTTGCCCTTCAGCCCCAGCCCTGCGCACGAGTTTGTTGCAGAGCATGTGAAGTGCAGTGTTTCGTGCGGATACACACGGACAATGGCGCGGGCGCGGACGAGCCTGTCGCGCTCCACTGCGCGTGCGCAGCCCTGAAATACTCCGCTGAATACTGGAGAAAAATACCAATAGAGAATAGACTAAGAATACAAAAAACGAATGAAAGGAAATCGGTTTAAATTTTCAGACAGAAACTAATCAAGTTGGTTCTGATTTTCCAATGTTTGTCTAAAGAATATATTCTGTGTCTAAAGGCAGATTATTCATGGCCGATTTAAAATTTTTGAAGATCGGAGAGAAAAAAGGTATTTCAAAGTATAATTTTGTTGAGTATTTAACTATTGATTAACGTCTATACAATAGGTATACCGTACCTACTATAGTGCCTTAAAAAACTTTAGTAAGGATATTATTGTCTAACACTTTCACGGTTCTTGTAATTACGGATGTTACGCATTATGTCAAATTACGTTTTAATTACGTACAATACCGCCTTAGTAATTTTAATGTAATTATATACCAATTAACACTAAGTAGTTATGTAGTAGGCATGAAAGATAAATACTTGTAACCGCCATCTTACGACTTTCTACTGCACTAAATACTATCACTATCAACCCAAGTCGTTCTAGTTCAATATTAAGCCACTAGATGGCAACAACATGCATTTCTCTACAGTCATCATAGATGGCGCTACTAGTCCATAAATCAATAGTGGCTAGTCTATTTGACACTGAATATAAATAAACAGTGATGAATGAAATGCTTAGCCCTGGTTTAACCGCCGGATTTAGCCTTTCTAGAATACTTAACTGACCTTAAAATAAGTCCAATTCACTTTCACCAAAGCTTTTAGTAAACAAAATTCCGGAAATACTTTTTTGGGCACAATCTCTTGCCTCTCACTCGCTAATTTGGTCGTAGAAGGTGATTTGGTGCACAATTGGTTCAAAGCAATCTTGGGTGAGAAATGCGTAGTGAAAAACCCTGAAAAGTGAGTTGTTGGGTTTGAAAGGGCCGGCAGCCCTTGCCCTTGCTTTCTGTATGATTGTTTAATTGTCACTTAGACCTTATAATTACGTTGTAACTTGCGTAAGTGTTGTAACGATTAATAACAGATTGCAATTATGAATAAGTAGCATTGATTTGAATTAATTTAATTACGGTGAGATATTTTCTTATTGAACGTCGCGCTGCGTTGACGTGTTAACCTTTTTTCTGTTTAATCATTTAGCAATCAGGATTTGAAGTTACTCCAGAACCCCCTGATTGTTAAGTTTAATATTACTTATAAATTCTATGGATTCTCTATAAAAAAAATAATAATTTCTGCTACGACATTTGCTACGCCGTAGCACGTAGCACAGTATAGTAATCAAGTATAAATTAACACTTTACTTAAGTAATATAAAAATTGAATATAAAAACCGAGTTTAATGAAATGCATCGCCTTTGGCTAGAAGTACAAATAGAAGTTTTCCTCATACGTAAATCTGCCTATAAAAGAAAATGAACGACCACAATGTAAATACTTACTTAGCAGCGTAAGTAGTAGTCAGGTAAATTCTATGAAATTACTACTTAGAGGCAACTATCCGGAAAAGTCATAGTCATAAGTTCACGTTTAAATAATAAAGATTGACTTCACGCTTTGCTACTTCTTAGCCCATTGTTAAGAATAGAAACAAAAATAAAGAAAACAGATTTTGATTTTTAGATACAACCAACGTTAGATATTTGAATCTCTTATCCTTGATATAAATGAGATTTAGAAAAAAGTCTGAGTTACAAAAGGCGATTACGAAAACAACCTCGACTGGAAGATCACATAAATATTAAAACAAAATAAAAAACTGATTCACATTCTTCAAGGAAGACTCGACGGCTTCTTATAAAAAAATATCGTATTGGTCTGTCAAGAGCACGCCAAGGTTGGCCATAACTTGCCTTACATAATCCAGCCAGCCCACACTAATTAAGCTGCGACCTAGAATAACCGCATAATATAACGCACCAGCCACATTACAATCAATTTACACGATCCATTCCGATATGATGGCGTTGCTCAAAAAAAGCTCTTTATCTAGTTTCCTGCTTCGTGCAAAATGCTTTGTCATCGCAGTTCTCAGTCGATATTATCAACTGCCACCGTGATCTAGTGGTCTGAGCCATGCTTTGTGTGAGATTTTCCCCAGTTTGGTTAGGACAATGCAGGCTGAATCACATGATTGTCTGGAGGAAAAAAGATTCCGTGCTTCGGAGGGCACGTTAAGCCGTCGGTCCCGGTCGTTGTCTTTGGTAGTGGTCGTTACACAAACCATGTCAGAGGCCTAGCTGTGCTATTAGGCGGTTTAAAAATTCTGACACCAGGGTTCATCGGGTTGATCGACTCGAAATCCATACGACAGAAGAAGTCGAAATTATAAAAAAAAAAACTTTTAATTGCAATTCGATAAAATGTTTAAAAAAGTAAGCGTAAGAGTACATCATTGCAAATGTGTATTTTCCTACGGCACTACGCATGACAGGTACTAATATGACAAAGAAATATAGGTCACAATCTAATAATAAAGTCCGCCGTGTGTAGGACGAGACAAAAATAAAATACGAGATCTATAATTATATTCAAACTATGACACGAATTCTTCATGTCAAATTTATCACTCCATTAACATTGTTTATTTTCATATTTGACCGTGAAAATATGACGCCATTGCCTTTGTGAAATTTAGTATTTTGTCATCGTGTGACAATGTTGATTCCAAAAACATACGTGATAGTAAGGTTTTTCCGAATCCTACTTAATATTTTAAATGCGAAAGTTTGGATGTTTGTTTTGATAATTAGTAATGTTGCGAAATTGTGTGCCCTGATAAAAAAAAACGGCATTTGGGAGTAATTTAAGTTTTAACTAACTAAAATAGTTATGTTTTTCAATAATTGTAAAGTTGTGTTTCATATAATATGAAAGAAAGAAATAATAAATTCGCCTTAGGCAGGACTTGAATCTGTGACCATCGGAATGTCATTTCGTGGCTTTGCCAACGCTACCGTTACCACCGTTACTAGTTGTTTCAGTATAAAACTAAGCATCCCCTAGACAGTTTTTATGACAACCTGTCACTGCAAAAGGAAGAAATTGTGATCTTGTATCTCCTAGTGGATTCTTTTTAAATAATTGTCACTGATCTGTCATAAATGTTACTTAAGTGACACTGATTAGACAAGATACACAGAAAAACTGTACGGTAATACCTAGGTAATACTAATATATCTGTTAGTGTTCATCTACCAGCCACTATTAGCTGTCTCTACTTCGTTCCTGTCAATGTAGGTACCATAGCCAAATTTTAGTTCTAAAAGTCGCCACATGAACAGAATAAACTAACTTCACTACAATTTCTACACTTGCAACACCAGAACAGCGCTGCGTTTCGCAAACCTGCGATTTATACCGCCAACTTTTACGGTTTCCGGCGATACGGCGCGGGCGCAGCGTTCTGTTCTGTCATCTGTTGCGATTTGGATGGTCTTTTGTCGCTTTTCTTTTTTTATACTATAAAGTGATAGACGATACTGTCTTCTTTATCACTCGCTTCGATACTGAAAATATTATCAATGTCAAAAACATTTGAGTGGTCATCAATTTCAGCGTCTTTCATTGTTTAAAATATATACCTATAGGTACGTAAAATTGTAATGAAGTTAGTTTATTCTGTTCATGTGGCGACTTTTAGAACTAAAATTTGGCTATGGTACCTACATTGACAGGAACGAAGTAGAGACAGCTAATAGTGGCTGGTAGATGAACACTAACAGATATATTAGTATTACCTAGGTATTACCGTACAGTTTTTCTGTGTATCTTGTCTAATCAGTGTCACTTAAGTAACATTTATGACAGATCAGTGACAATTATTTAAAAAGAATCCACTAGGAGATACAAGATCACAATTTCTTCCTTTTGCAGTGACAGGTTGTCATAAAAACTGTCTAGGGGATGCTTAGTTTTATACTGAAACAACTAGTAACGGTGGTAACGGTAGCGTTGGCAAAGCCACGAAATGACATTCCGATGGTCACAGATTCAAGTCCTGCCTAAGGCGAATTTATTATTTCTTTCTTTCATATTATATGAAACACAACTTTACAATTATTGAAAAACATAACTATTTTAGTTAGTTAAAACTTAAATTACTCCCAAATGCCGTTTTTTTTTATCAGGGCACACAATTTCGCAACATTACTAATTATCAAAACAAACATCCAAACTTTCGCATTTAAAATATTAAGTAGGATTCGGAAAAACCTTACTATCACGTATGTTTTTGGAATCAACATTGTCACACGATGACAAAATACTAAATTTCACAAAGGCAATGGCGTCATATTTTCACGGTCAAATATGAAAATAAACAATGTTAATGGAGTGATAAATTTGACATGAAGAATTCGTGTCATAGTTTGAATATAATTATAGATCTCGTATTTTATTTTTGTCTCGTCCTACACACGGCGGACTTTATTATTAGATTGTGACCTATATTTCTTTGTCATATTAGTACCTGTCATGCGTAGTGCCGTAGGAAAATACACATTTGCAATGATGTACTCTTACGCTTACTTTTTTAAACATTTTATCGAATTGCAATTAAAAGTTTTTTTTTTATAATTTCGACTTCTTCTGTCGTATGGATTTCGAGTCGATCAACCCGATGAACCCTGGTGTCAGAATTTTTAAACCGCCTAATAGCACAGCTAGGCCTCTGACATGGTTTGTGTAACGACCACTACCAAAGACAACGACCGGGACCGACGGCTTAACGTGCCCTCCGAAGCACGGAATCTTTTTTCCTCCAGACAATCATGTGATTCAGCCTGCATTGTCCTAACCAAACTGGGGAAAATCTCACACAAAGCATGGCTCAGACCACTAGATCACGGTGGCAGTTGATAATATCGACTGAGAACTGCGATGACAAAGCATTTTGCACGAAGCAGGAAACTAGATAAAGAGCTTTTTTTGAGCAACGCCATCATATCGGAATGGATCGTGTAAATTGATTGTAATGTGGCTGGTGCGTTATATTATGCGGTTATTCTAGGTCGCAGCTTAATTAGTGTGGGCTGGCTGGATTATGTAAGGCAAGTTATGGCCAACCTTGGCGTGCTCTTGACAGACCAATACGATATTTTTTTATAAGAAGCCGTCGAGTCTTCCTTGAAGAATGTGAATCAGTTTTTTATTTTGTTTTAATATTTATGTGATCTTCCAGTCGAGGTTGTTTTCGTAATCGCCTTTTGTAACTCAGACTTTTTTCTAAATCTCATTTATATCAAGGATAAGAGATTCAAATATCTAACGTTGGTTGTATCTAAAAATCAAAATCTGTTTTCTTTATTTTTGTTTCTATTCTTAACAATGGCTAAGAAGTAGCAAAGCGTGAAGTCAATCTTTATTATTTAAACGTGAACTTATGACTATGACTTTTCCGGATAGTTGCCTCTAAGTAGTAATTTCATAGAATTTACCTGACTACTACTTACGCTGCTAAGTAAGTATTTACATTGTGGTCGTTCATTTTCTTTTATAGGCAGATTTACGTATGAGGAAAACTTCTATTTGTACTTCTAGCCAAAGGCGATGCATTTCATTAAACTCGGTTTTTATATTCAATTTTTATATTACTTAAGTAAAGTGTTAATTTATACTTGATTACTATACTGTGCTACGTGCTACGGCGTAGCAAATGTCGTAGCAGAAATTATTATTTTTTTTATAGAGAATCCATAGAATTTATAAGTAATATTAAACTTAACAATCAGGGGGTTCTGGAGTAACTTCAAATCCTGATTGCTAAATGATTAAACAGAAAAAAGGTTAACACGTCAACGCAGCGCGACGTTCAATAAGAAAATATCTCACCGTAATTAAATTAATTCAAATCAATGCTACTTATTCATAATTGCAATCTGTTATTAATCGTTACAACACTTACGCAAGTTACAACGTAATTATAAGGTCTAAGTGACAATTAAACAATCATACAGAAAGTAAGGGCAAGGGCTGCCGGCCCTTTCAAACCCAACAACTCACTTTTCAGGGTTTTTCACTACGCATTTCTCACCCAAGATTGCTTTGAACCAATTGTGCACCAAATCACCTTCTACGACCAAATTAGCGAGTGAGAGGCAAGAGATTGTGCCCAAAAAAGTATTTCCGGAATTTTGTTTACTAAAAGCTTTGGTGAAAGTGAATTGGACTTATTTTAAGGTCAGTTAAGTATTCTAGAAAGGCTAAATCCGGCGGTTAAACCAGGGCTAAGCATTTCATTCATCACTGTTTATTTATATTCAGTGTCAAATAGACTAGCCACTATTGATTTATGGACTAGTAGCGCCATCTATGATGACTGTAGAGAAATGCATGTTGTTGCCATCTAGTGGCTTAATATTGAACTAGAACGACTTGGGTTGATAGTGATAGTATTTAGTGCAGTAGAAAGTCGTAAGATGGCGGTTACAAGTATTTATCTTTCATGCCTACTAC
>JARACY010005362.1:0-22147 GCA_029255725.1 Scrobipalpa atriplicella | reverse complement strand
AATTAAAAATGTATGGGCGGTGTTCTTAATATAAAACCTCCAGCACTGAGTATACTATTGTTTTGATGCTAACCCAAGAGGATAACTCTGTACCAAAGCTCATCAAAATCCGACCCGGGAGTTTCAAAATATTTTAATGTGAAATTAAAAATGTATGGGCGGTGTTCTTAATATAAAACCTCCAGCACTGAGACTACTATTGTTTTGATGCTAACCCAATAGGATAATTCTGTACCAAAGCTCATCAAAATCTGACCCGGGAGTTTCAAAATATTTTAATGTGAAATTCAAAAATGTATGGGTGGTGTAACTAATATACGACCTCCATCACTGAGACTACTTTTGTTTTGATGCTTACCCAATAGGATAGCTCTGTACCAAAGCTCATCAAAATCTGACCCGGGAGTTTCAAAATATTTTGAAGATAAATTCAAAAATGTATGGGCGGTGTTCTTAATATAAAACCTCCAGCACTGAGACTACTATTGTTTTGATGCTAACCCAATAGGATAACTCTGTACCAAAGCTCATCAAAATCTGACCCGGGAGTTTCAAAATATTTTAATGTAAAAATAATAATGAAATAAATTGTCAGCGCATCATGAGTTGTCAGTGGGGAATGAGTTGTCAGTGTGGGATGAGTTGTCAGTGTGGGGATGAGTTGTCAGTACGGGGATGGGTTGTCAGTGCGGGGATGAGTTGTCATTGCGGGGATGAGTTGTCCTCTCAGCCCGCACTGACAACTTATTCCCGCACTAACAACTCATCCCTGCACTGACAACTCGTCCCCCACTGACAACTCATGATGCGCTGACAATTTATTTCATTATTATATTTACATTAAAATATTTTGAAACTCCCGGGTCAGATTTTGATGAGCTTTAGTACAGAGTTATCCTATTGGGTTAGCATCAAAACAATAGTAGTCTCAGTGCTGGAGGTTTTATATTAAGAACACCACCCATACATTTTTGAATTTCTCTACAAAATATTTTGAAACTCCCGGGTCAGATTTTGATGAGCTTTGGTACAGAGTTATCCTATTGGGTTAGCATTAAAACAATAGTAGTCTCAGTGCTGGAGGTTCTATATTAAGAACACCGCCCATACTATTTTGAATTTCTCTTCAAAATATTTTGAAACTCCCGGGTCAGATTTCAATGAGCTTTGGTACAGAGCTATCCTATTAGGTAAGCATCAAAACAATAGTAGTCTCAGTGATGGAGGTCGTATATTAGTTATACCGCCCATACATTCTTGAATTTCACATTAAAATATTTTGAAACTCCCGGGTCAGATTTTGATGAGCTTTGGTACAGAGTTATCCTATTAGGTAAGCATCAAAACAATAGTAGTCTCTGTGCTGGAGGTTCTATATTAAGAACACCGCCCATACATTTTTGAATTTCACTTCAAAATATTTTGAAACTCCCGGGTCAGATTTTGATGAGCTTTGGTACAGAGCTATCCTATTGGGTAAGCATCAAAACAATAGTAGTCTCAGTGCTGGAGGTTCTATATTAAGAACACCGCCCATACATTTTTGAATATCACTTCAAAATATTTTGAAACTCCCGGGTCAGATTTTGATGAGCTTTGGTACAGAGCTATCCTATTGGGTTAGCATCAAAACAATAGTAGTCTCAGTGCTGGAGTTCTTCTATTAGGTACACCGCCCATACATTTTTGAATTTCACTTTAAAATATTTTGAAACCCCCGGGACGAATTTTTCAGTGCCTTAACAAAATATACTCAGTTTTGTCGGTACTTTCGACCTACACCAGTTTCATTAGTGGAGGAAAAAAATCACCCAAAAATATTTTTTTTTCTGATGACCACCGGGAGGAATTTTTCTGTGTCTTAACAAAATATACTCAGTTTTGTCAGTTCTTTCGACCCACACCAGTTTCATTAGTGGAGGTCAAAAACCACTCTTACTTGACCTTCCGTTGCTAGCAATTTGTATGAAATGGGAGCTCTCTCAAGTATATCGAAAATTAATAGTCAGATTTTGATGCGCATTGGCACAGAGGTACCCTCCTGTGTTAGCATCAAAACAATAGTAGTCTCAGTGCTGAAGCTCCTGGGTGCACAGTCCATACATCTTTGCCCATCATCCTTAATCGTATACCTACGTCTATTTAATTCTACAACATCATGCTTCTCATGGTTATTGTATGGTTATTTAAGAAATTAGGCTACATTTTAAATTTTTACAAGGCAGCAAACAAATAAGTCAATTCAGTAACGTAAAATTACAGTTTGTTTTTCTGAATCGTTAGTAGATAACATTTAATCATAGCAATAATTTCTGGTTTTTATGCTTAATTTTGGGTTTCCTTTTGCCAATATTTAAAACTTATGAGTTACTTCTGGTTTCTGTTGCAAATACTTACAATTAATTAGTTATTTTGTTTATTTACTATTGTATTATTTTTATTCTTAATTGTTAAAACGTATATTTACATTCTATGCAACTTCGATAATTTAGCTGAATATTTATATTTTCATTCTTTCATGACGCGATTAACTTATCTAAGGTTATTTGAATTGGCTTAAATCAAATAAAATTTTGATTAAGTTAGTTCCAGTGTCAATAAAACCAACCAAAATTAACAAATCATTTAGTTGTTGTAGTAGTAGATGTACAATTAATTGGACTTTGCATTCTTTAAAAAAAAAACGATCACATTTTCTTTAAATTTTATAGATTTTTTGAGTCAACCAATTATTTTCATAGACAATTGTAGCAGATTTGGCAGAGCTCATTCGTAAACGTACGATGAGATTTTCTGGAGCTGGTTTATTAATTTTATGTCTTTTGTTACGTGTTTCAGATAGTCGAGTGTTAGAGTTAGTGTTGTTTAGGACATATTTTTTATTTTTGGTGCGATTTCAGGAAAAATACATCATGTTTATAGACGGATTTATTGGTTTTGAATTTACAGGATTTTAACATTTTAATAATTTAAATTGTGTACCTATTTTAATTAACAAATTATTTTCAGATTTCATCATAACCAAACATAATTATTACTCATGTTTGAATTTAAGTAATGGGTTTAGAAGGTTTAGTTTTTAAGGCATTTTGCGCGTAATTAATTTGATAATAGTTTTTCTCTATATAAAGTACAGCGTAAAATTTTGTGCAAAACATAACAAGCGATTGCGTAATATCTTGACATCCTAAAATCCTTAAAAAAAAACCAGACATTTTAGTGAAACTGCATTTTACAGAGGACACTTAAAAAGCGAGCAAATCGACGGTGATACAAAACGAAAATTAAATCAATATGTTACGCGAGCGACACGAACGCGACGTAGTAGAGCTAAACCATAAACATGACGCGAGCGAAGCGAGCGCGACACTACTCAAAAACTTCTTCTGTCGTATGGGTATCAAATCGATCGATCCGATGAACCCTGGGGTCAGAGTTTTAAACAGCCTAATAGCACAGCAAATAGACCTCTGACATGGATTGTGTTACAACCACTATCTATGATAGCGACCGGGACCGACGGCTTAACGTGCCCTCTGAAGCACGGAATCCTTTTTCTTCTCGTACAATCGGGTGATTCAGCCTGTAATGTCTTAACCAAACTAGAAACAACAACACAAAGTCATTCTCCTCTTGAGAATCGAACCGAGGACCTCTGGATCGAGAGCCCACGGCTCGGACCACTAGACCACGGAAGCAGTTAGTAGACCACTGAAGCAGTTATATCTTGACATTAGCGTAATACAAGCGTAAGCGTAATAGTAGTTAGAAAAAGAAAAAAATATTTGGGCAAGAGTGCTGGGGTCTCATGGTTCGGAGCGGGTTAATCTGTTTTGGGTTTCTCCAAACCCTCAGGATTTCTCTACATTCCTTTGTCTTGGGCGCCACACTGCTTGCTGCAAACGTGTTTGTCCTTAGTTCATAAGTACTAACTTAGTTTTAAAATAATACCTAGCATAAGTGCAATAGCGTAAAAGATACGTTGCTTCATTCAATATTTTTCATGATAAGTTTATTATTTTAGAAAGAGCAAAAGTTGCGGCGTAAATATTTTCATATTTCTTTATTTTAGAAAAGGCAACGTTCTAATAGCGATTGGCGTAATTTCTGTGTTATATGTTTAATTTCACTAACCCTAAGTGTTTTAGTTGATAAGTTTTGGAGTTATCATTTGCGAATTTTAAAGTACGTATTTTGATTTGGGAACAGATGGATATTTCCAATAAGAATGCAAAAAAAAAAAAAAAAACACAATTTATCACATGCATTTCAATAATTCTAATTTTGTTTATCTGTGGTCAAGTAGAGGTGGCTGTGATGTTTATTTGGGTGGCGCAGATCAGAGTAAGGTGGCCAATAAAAGGGAATTGAAAGATTGATGATTGTATTATGATAATTTATGTATTATTATTATTTATGTTTATTAAATATTTATATTATTAATAAGTTTGAAAGGAGATGTAAGCAGGGCTCTGGTAAATATCATAGCTTACCTACATTGACTACAAGTTATTGTGTGTCCTTCTAAAAACTACACCACACAACAACGAAATTTATATGAAAACTAGAAGTTAGGATTAGGACAGCAGTCATTTCTGTGTTTAACAGGTGTTTCATATATTTTTCTACTCACACGCAGTTCTCAGGCTGATGCTATGAGGCTAATGCTTTTCCCCACACTTACATCAAGCTAAGGTGTTAACGAAATAACTTAGAATTGGGATTTGAAGAGATTACCTTGATCAATATGCCCGGCAAGATATCAAGCATATAGGGTATCTGCATTGTGTAACGTAGGGGTATCATCTTATCTAACGATCACCATTCCAATGCAGAATAAAGACGAGTATTGATGTGGATTGTATAAGTACTACTCTTCTAGTACGTTGAGGCTTAGCACAACCTCAGCGCCTTGCACACGGTGTGATTTAATCCTGCGCGATACATTGTTGTTCATTAACTTGAGGTAATCAAAGATTTCAGATTTCAAATTGGAGTCATGGTTGTTAACATTTTTAGTCACAATACACACACACACAACACAAATTCACTTTTGGAAGGATGTGCAATAATTTCTTTTTATAAAATTGAGGAAAAAGTAAATATTTTCATAGTGTAATTTAAATGATACTTCCCATTATTTATTTAAGCTTGACTATTGAAAAGATGCTATGAAATTGTCGGTTGAAAGGTGTAAGGGTTGAACTTGGGGATTCTGTGATATATTTGCGACTTAACAGTCAATAAAATCCGTATTTCATACAAATGGAACTAGGAACTTTTGTGATAAATACTTTCAGCGTAACAGTTTGGTTATTTGCGGAATTTTTGCATTTCATAATTGATTAAGATGAGGAAAATTGTCGATTTTGAATAAAAAAATCATGAACATTTGATATCCTGACAAAAGTTCTGTTAACTTGTCTATGCAGAATGTATGGGACGATTGTGGAATGATCATAAGAGGTTGTATTGTGATGATTATGAAAGATAAGCTAAGGCGAATCTCTGTCTTTGAAATCAAAGATTAGACTTAAGCCAGAGAGAAGAGCATAGATAAATAATGGAATCAGAGTCTAGGATACTTTTCATTGACATTTTAACCATGACACACTACACGGTACATAATGAGGTTTTATGAAATTTGGTGTTAGGAGTAAATTCAATGACTTGAATCATACATTGTTTTGATTCAGTTATATAACATTAACAGGTTTTATCTGTATTTCATAATTCGCTCCAACTAATAGGCACACTGCAAACAAGACTGTTCCTTTGCTTGGCTTTGTATTTTGTCCGAATAATCATCAAAATAAGTTGATTATTCGTCTGATGATTTTAGAGTTTGGTAGGAACAGTTTTATTTGTTACATTCTCCGAAAGGTTAGTAATTTTTATTTTGGGTTGAGATTTTTGAGTAGAACTTTTTGTCAATTGGATTTAAATGACTGGAACTAGTAAATGCAACACTTTCATTCTTTGACCAGGGTCATTCGTATATTGGTTTAATTTCAATACATGGTTGGACTGAACAGATGAGATCACAGGGTCGACTGGCCTTCCGGTTCCTCGGCAGAGACTTGTTGCCCTTGGGAAGGAGATTTTTATTCATGACTAAATGTTTAAAGCTTGGGGATTCAATCCATGTAACTATTTGCTGACCTTTTGGTTTAAAACACACACCACACAAAATACATTCTGGGAAAAGTGTCAATGAAAATTTTTCTAACTGATTATATCGTCCCAGTTCTTGCTAACTGACCTATCTGCCTTTTGATAGTTTTCGAGTGCAAGCGTTTTGCGGTTTGGCGCTGTAATGATGACACTGTGATAAAGTTAGTTTTGCCTTTATTAATGAAGTCATAACGTTTTACTATAGTAAAAAAAATACCCTTTAAGTAAGTGTTTGCCTTATAGCTCTAAGTGTTGTATTAATTGACTTATACTTAATTAAAGCAGATATGACTCTTTGTGAGAACTTTGTTTTTTATTTTTGTCAGTTAGGACCGCAGTGTTTGGTTTAAAAATGAATAAAATTATATCAATCATTACAGTTTTCAGACTTATTCTTATTCATTGGCAGTAGAAATGATTTAAAATAATGTTTTTAATATATCCTATCACCTTAAATATACTTTATGTACTGAACTGAACTACTGATTATAATATTTAATGAGATTTTATTTAGACTTAACATAACAAGAAGGTATTATTTTCTTTATTGTAAAATCATCTTTAAATAGTATCATCAATTAGTTTGTATTTGCCTGTGTTTACTAAGAACAAACCCATAGCATCCCATAATAATGTTATTTTTTTAAATTTAATATTATGAGTACCTTGTTGCCGCATTTTCAATAATAAGGCCCAAGTATTTCAGCAAGATCATCCATCCATTTGACAAGCTGTCCCATTGGGATGGGACTATTATCATCCGTGTCTGTAAACTCGCGTAGCATGTGGGAAGCAGTTAACTCCCCTGCAAACCACCAGCCAGTATCTCGGATCGGAGAGAGCAAACTCCAATGGGACCGCTCTTCTGGAAAGCTTGGTGATAGGCTTGGGAACGATCGTCTTCTGAGCTTGAATACTAGGTCTTCATATTGCCGCTGTAATGCCATCTCTATGTACAGCGTGATACACGCGACAGTGTGATCTCAGTTGTTGACGTCAATCACCAGAACCTGCAAGACATGGCTCAGGTCAAATCCCATATCTATGTCCAACGTGATACACGCGACAGTGTGATCTCAGTTGTTGACGTTAATCACCAGAAGCTGCAAGACATCGCGCAGGTCAAATGCCATCTTTATGTCCAACGTGATACACTCGACAGCGTGATCTCAGTTGTTGACGTCAATCACCAGAAGCTGAAAGACATGGCTCAGTTCAAATGCCATCTCTATGTCCAACATGATACACCCGACAGTGTGATCTTAGTTGTTGACGTCAATCACCAGAAGCTGCAAGACATGGCTCAGGTCAAATGCCATCTCTATGTCCAGTCCAAGTGATACACGTGACAGTGTGATCTCAGTTGTTGACGTCAATCACCAGAAGCTGCAAGACATGGCTCAGGTCAAATCCCATCTCTATGTCCAACGTGATACACGCGACAGTGTGATCTCAGTTGTTGACGTTAATCACCAGAAGCTGCAAGACATGGCGCAGGTCAAATGCCATCTTTATGTCCAACGTGATACACTCGACAGCGTGATCTCAGTTGTTGACGTCAATCACCAGAAGCTGAAAGACATGGCTCAGTTCAAATGCCATCTCTATGTCCAACATGATACACCCGACAGTGTGATCTTAGTTGTTGACGTCAATCACCAGAAGCTGCAAGACATGGCTCAGGTCAAATGCCATCTCTATGTCCAGTCCAAGTGATACACGTGACAGTGTGATCTCAGTTGTTGACGTCAATCACCAGAAGCTGTCAGACATGGCTCAGGTGAAGGGTGGTACTGTGCACCACGCAAAAAAAGTCTTTCGAGATGGTGCTGAGGAATTTGATCGGGCGGTATTTCCCTTAGTTCATTGTTAGGTTTTGGGATTAAAATGACTAAACCGAGCCATGACTTAAGCTATATTCTCTCTACACAACAAGTCATTACCACCTTTTATCTTGCCGGACAGGAGAACACGAAATTTTCTTTTTCCTGGGCCAAATGCAGCAGATAATAATAATAATCAAACTCAAAGCACGGAAACTTAAATCTATGTCATAGAGCTGAGTTGGAGATCCTGTTCGTACCCAAGGCCTCCTTGCAGCTCGGCTCCGGCCGTCTTTTCCTGGTTCGATCGGTGCTACGAAGTAGTCTTCAAGGTGTCTCTCAACTGCAATGTCCTTTTCGGCTTCAACTGAATGTCTCGGCCTAATCATCGACCTTGCATATCAGTTTACCCTGGGAATAACCAGCGTTATGTTTGTGAGCTGAAGACAGAGGCGGTGTATGGAAAGGGCCTCTCGCTCGAACGCCCTCAGATGGTTTCCAGGCTAGGCTGCATGTTTTGGAAGTTTTTCCTTTACTTTTCAGTTAAGTCACTGAGCTTGATATTGAGTGCATAAACCTAGGAGTATGGTACCATCGCCTCCTGGTTTTGTGTTTCTTGTAGGCCTGAATCAGACTAGCCAGATTAGTCTGGGATGCTGATTCAGTAGCAATCAGAATGACGGTGCTTCGTTCCACTGTGCCTTTCCATACATCTTGGGCGATCTGTACTGGTTTTGTACTCAGAGAACTTTTGACACCACCCGCAAAGGTCCCCTAGGGTATTTCTAGCAGTGTTGAAGGTACAATTTATTCCAGGATATGTTCTTTGCGTTCAAGTGCCGATGCTGGTAAGAATAGAGGAATGTGGACCTTGTAATTGTCAGCAACCTGGAACTTGGTCTGCGGCGCTTTGTAAATAGCGAGTAGAGGTCCTCTGCTCCGTGTTAGAGTTGAATAACAATGGCGTACATCGATTTTAGTTGTTGGTGGTCGATGGGCTGGAAAATGATGTGTCTCTTCACCAGCATTGCCAGTCCTCGGTACGCTGCTGGTCCTTTCCACCGTCCATACGACGTTCTTTCTGCAGGTAGGTGTGGTAATCTGGCAATGTGGGACCTTCAGTTAGCCTTGGGTTAACCTCGCTGATGAATACCACATTCACATCCTGCTCCCCTCAAGCACGCCCCCATACCACAGTGATGTGGCACCGTGTAAATTAATGCTAAAGACTTAATTGCAAAGATAACAAGGTTTATATTCGAAAAAAACTGTTGTTTTATACGCAAAATAATGTCAACATTGCAGACAAAAAATCTGTCTAACAGTCACATGTACATAGTTCTTAATTTTTGGAAGTGTGTGAAATTTAAAAAATCTCGCTAACAGTTATATGTACAAGAGACGGTTTGTAAGAATATTTATTGCCTTGTTGTGCAGATATGCCAAACACAAATGTCGATTATCTTCTAAACGGTAGACGATACAGAAACGACTGTTAGAGAGAACTTGTTCAAAAAAAAAAGAGGATCCTGATGGTATGGTCAGTGTAGATAGGTCCGTTTGACAGATAGGTCTGTTAGCAAGAACTGGGACGATATTTGTGGATCTCAATTTTGAGTCAAGAGAATTTTCCTCCGTTGAAGTTTTAAGTCAACTCCAGTAAATTGGGGGTCGGATGTAACGATACGCCTTCATGTTTAGGCGCATCGTCACTCCACAAATATAATATTTCTTATAAATAGCTTGATTTGATAAAAATTATCTATTCGTAAAATTATAATTCATCAAAATCGATTTGAGATATTTTGAATTTCGCGCCATTTCAGACGATATCGCATCTGAGCTCTTATTGGTCAGATAGTTGTATGACCACCGCGAGAAGAGAATCTGCAAGTAAACAAAAGTTTACATACTTTCAGATTAATAATTAGTTGAATATTGTTCGAAAAATAACGATCATGTTCATAAATTAAAATAAACTTGAATATAGTATTTTGATTATTTAAATATGAACCAATAGCATTCAGAAATTAACTTGCTATTTTGTTAACAATATTGCTTGTTAATCCATTTAATTTAAATATTGACCATTATAAAATACGGTATAAATATTTGTCAAAATATAGTAAACATCAAATACCATTAACATCAAATTGAAACAAAAATAATGTTAATCAAATGACTGACAAGTTCATTCATCACTGTCTGTAAGGATTACAGTGCCTCTCCGTGTTTATGGTGTGTTGAGTGTGGCGAAAAAAGGAACTAACTAGACCGACAAGATCATACAATATAAAACTTCTTGTTCCATGTACTTACATAGAATCGCAATACAAAATGACCCTAAGATAAAAACTCATTGTATTACGTGGAAGGTCTATTGGTTGTTCATATCATATATTTGATATTTTCTCCAACATGCAGCGCCACACTAAAATTCATGGGATGGAGCTGGCACATTCTATACGGAATTGTTGCGATATTTGATCAAACTTCTGATTAAATAAATGGTGGGAATTGATTAAAAAGAACGATTGTAACAATTTAATAATTTTCGAATTAATTTCTCATGTATTTTACGTAAAATCCTTAATTTTGTAATAAATGGGAAAAGCGCCATCTGTTCTCAAGTTAGAATACTTTTAGGGCTAGCCTCCTAGGCTAACTTCAGGTTCGAATCCGGGAGCCAATGCTATTGATTCGTGGAGGGTAGTGTTGGAAAAATCTTGGCTGAGATTGTTGCCGTCCCTTTTTGTTCTCTTATGAGCGACAGTGACAGGAGTGAAATTCTATTGGTTAAGTCATGATTTTTGTAACTACGAATTGCTACCATTGGTTATTACTCGACGAATTATAAAAGTCTTGATTCATTAGCGATTTTCAAGTATTCCGTGGTAATCGTAATTTTGTCGGTTTACACAGACGCTTCCTTGGAAAAACATGTGGTTGGGACACTTTTGGGAAAGGCGCCGGGAGCGACGGTCGCAACTAGGAAGAGGCTTCTTGGTTCCAGGGAAGGCGACGGGTGCTGGTGGTGCCATGGCGTCTGCAGCTATTTATCTGGTCAGATCTTTCCTTATATTTCGTAGATACAGAATATAACAGTGCAATATAAAGTTTTGTAATCGCGTAACGTAAGAAAAAGTGTATGAGTATGAGTGTCGGTACTAAGCCGTGTCTGCCATATTGTTTCCTAGTCATTGTAACTACGTAAATGAAATTCACATTTTTCATAAGTTAGATTCTTGTAGTATGTTGGTTAAAATCTGTGATATTCTGGTTCTACATCATTGTCATGTGTTTTAGCTTTCTCCGAGTATATTTCTACATTCTACATTTTTATTTCGGATTGTGAGTTCTAGCTACGATAATTTTATGTGTACATTTTCAGGAATTTTCCATACGTTTTATTCTATTGTATCTGTGTGAAGCTGTGATTTAAGTGTACCTATTTTTAAGAAATTATATTTTGCTTGAACGAAAATAAAAGTACGGAACGGTAGGTAGTTATAACCACGACGTGTGGGTACGGAGCGGTAGGTAGTACGTTGTGCGCTTTGCCTCGTAGGTGCATTTGGTTACAGCCTTCGGTACTCATAGTGCGTGAGCTAGGTCGTAGGTTCGATTTCGTTTAAACTATTTACACTTTCTTCTGCGGGATAGTTTCTCGTTAGGTCACGGGACTGCGATATAGTTGTTGGTTATTTTGCAGAGTAGGATTGTTTCAGGATTTTGTGCGTCGGAGGGTACGTTTTGGTATGACGTTATTTCAATAGATTAGTGTAAATTTGTGTGTCTACCTAGCAGGAAGTACCTACCCATTAATATTTCACAGGTATGCCACGTTTAGGGAACGAAAAGTTGACCTACATTCAATCTGGTATGTAAAAATAAAAGTTCAGAGATTAATTTAAATAAATGTAGTCGCACTTATTCCTCCATAGCAAATTCGGTGGTGTAGTAGCACGACATGTCGATATCCAGAAATTATTTATCTTGTTGCGGAACTTTTGTACTACTTTTAAGCTAGTTCGAGTCAGACGTGAGAAGCGGTCACCCATCCATCAGCGGTCACTCATCTATTTTAAATCGTACAATTTTTATTAGTAAGAAATAATTTCAAAAATAGTTCGAATTTGTTGATACATTGTTCTTAGATTTACCTTGCAGATATTTGAGGCGTGGATTTAGATTATTGTTAATTTGTTAGTAGTATAGCCAGATTGTTTAGGATATTGATATCAGAATTAGGTGTACCTACCGGGAATTCGACGGATCTTCAATATAGGTGGACATTCCGGATATGCGATGGATCTTCAAGAATATTAGGTGTACCTACCGGGAATTCGAATCTTCAATAATATTAGGTGGACATTCCGGGAATTTGGCGGACCTTCGAGAATCTTGAAAGGATACTACTACTGATAGGAACGGATTTTATTATTTTAGATTATTTAGGTACTGCAGTTCCAGTTTGATTCCGAGACGTGGATGTGCCATCGACGTGGATGGACCAACCAAAAGGGTGACAAATACAGTTTTGAAAAGGTAATATCTACTTTTATTCAGTATTTTATGTTCATCTACATATTTTGCCTACAATTAAATATTATTCAAAATTCAGAAATGCAAAGTTTAATAATCTTTTGATACATCTTTTTATAGCTAATTCAGGAAATATTTAATTCCATTTTTTGAATATTTTCTCATCAGCAATTTTACTAATGACATTTAAGTAACAGTTATCTAACTAACATTTTTAACGGATTTACAATGAATGTCATATTTAGATTCAAGGCCATACTAAAATGCCAAGCAGTGGAAATTTTAAGCATTTAGAGAGTTATATTTCCGTAACTTTTATTCGTATAAAGTTTCTTATTGTTTTGATATTATTTAACCAAATGTTTATTACCAGCCTTTTACATTTTATATGGAGTTGCATAGAAAGTTTGCAATGTCAAAAGTAATAAATAAAGAAGTTACTTTTATGAAAGTGATGTTGGATTTGAGCTTACTAGGCCAAGCTAAGACAAAGCCTTAATAGCTTTCTCTAAATAAAGAATGGGAAACTATACAAGTACAGTTCGATTCACCATTTCTTATTACTTAGTTCAAAGAAACTAGGTTTGACAATTTTAAAATAAAAAAATTGTTGTTACTTTTTAGTAGAAGGTTGAAAATAAATATTTACCTGTAACTTAAAGTAATTTCTGCGAAAGTTTCAAATATGTTTTGCTTGCTGTAAATTCTCTTCATATTTCCATTTTATTTTATTTTGAAATAGATTCTTTCTGACTTTGTAATGGAAGATTAATGTTTTTTGTTTTCAAATATATAATTTTCATAGATTCACAATTCTAGTAAACAAGTAAATCTAGATGTCGTGAATTCATTTGTTCCATTAAACTCAGTAAATGTAAATTCAAAAGAAATCCTGATATTAAAATCACAGTAAAACTAAAGTTACCATATCATTAAATACAAAAATGAAATACATTATACTCAAATTAAATAATGAATTAATGTGAAAGGTTTTCATTTGGAATACCTAACCATACACTAGGTTCAGGAACAAACCTAGATTTTATGGATATACCCTCTTGTCCTTTTGTATACTTAGTAAAGTATGACTAGACTGACTGACAAAAATATTGCATTTTGACTTGAATTAAAGATACTTCCCCTCATATCAGGATTAAATATATTGGAGGAGCTCTGTCCAGAGTCTGGCTGACGAGGAGCACTGCACGGTGGCGGGAAAGGGCGGTGCCCCGGCTTTACCAAAAACACAAAAATGCTGTTGTAGTTTTATCTTGTTTGAACCAGCAAATTTCTTACAATATATTTGAATGCTAAGATTATTAGTCTTCCTCACCCTCTAAAATCTTTATTGTTGAACGTTTACTAAGTTTTAGGATTATTTTTATTCTATTCATCTTCATCATCACTTTCGTAAGTTTAGTATTTTCTATTCTAATATTAACCATTACAATCATTAGGCAAAGTAGGTTATACCATTCGAGTCATTAAAGTTCAGGGGTTACAACAGCGGTTCGCAACTTTAGGTCCTATTATACTACTAGACGTTCATTTGGCCAAATACTAATCTCAACTCATTAAATTGAAACCAATTCTGTTATTTTAAGTTCTTTCTTTTCCTCTATTTACAGTGTCTTCAGCCTTGACACTTTCGTTTTCATCTTTTTTGAGAGCACGTTTCGCGTACGTTGCTTTTATAAAATAATACTTTTAATACCAATTTATTCTAACATGCTGGGGAAATAAAAACATTTTTTTTTTATTATAATTGGGTTTTGCTCTTAACTCCAGTCTAGATCAGGAAATAGAACGTACCAGCTGTTCTCATCCCAAGCATACGATACAATACAAGTAGATTAGAGGAAGCCGAAGGTTTTAGTAAATTCAAGGAGATGGGCTGACAATATTCTCGACATCAAATCTCACTTCTGTAGGTCTGCTGTAAGAAATTTCTTTATAGAGATAAGCAGTGCCTGTTGTGTCTATTGTTTCTTTCATGTTTGTATTTTATGTTCTATATTGTGTACAATAAATAAATAAATCTTAACTTGTCTTATCTTATGTAGCCTTTATGTGTCCCACTGCTAGTGTAACATTACCTACCCTACCTAGCCCTATTTTTTTTTAACCCTAATTAAGGAAAGAGAAGTAAAAGGAAATTAAGAAAAGTTAAATGTTGAAAATTTAAAGGACGATTTTTTTGTAAATGTAAAGATGAAATTTAAGATACGAAAACTTTAATTAAAATTCTTCAGTTGCAAGAAAATCACTTCAAGGAAATTATTATTAACTACACTTAAACGCGACGCTAATCGTAGATAGAGCACGGATCCATCAGACACGAATCCCAGAAGGCTGGACATGGACAAGGCTGAAGACACTGTAAATAGAGGAAAAGAAAGAACTTAAAATAACAGAATTGGTTTCAATTTAATGAGTTGAGATTAGTATTTGGCCAAATGAACGTCTAGTAGTATAATAGGACCTAAAGTTGCGAACCGCTGTTGTAACCCCTGAACTTTAATGACTCGAATGGTATAACCTACTTTGCCTAATGATTGTAATGGTTAATATTAGAATAGAAAATACTAAACTTACGAAAGTGATGATGAAGATGAATAGAATAAAAATAATCCTAAAACTTAGTAAACGTTCAACAATAAAGATTTTAGAGGGTGAGGAAGACTAATAATCTTAGCATTCAAATATATTGTAAGAAATTTGCTGGTTCAAACAAGATAAAACTACAACAGCATTTTTGTGTTTTTGGTAAAGCCGGGGCACCGCCCTTTCCCGCCACCGTGCAGTGCTCCTCGTCAGCCAGACTCTGGACAGAGCTCCTCCAATATATTTAATCCTGATATGAGGGGAAGTATCTTTAATTCAAGTCAAAATGCAATATTTTTGTCAGTCAGTCTAGTCATACTTTACTAAGTATACAAAAGGACAAGAGGGTATATCCATAAAATCTAGGTTTGTTCCTGAACCTAGTGTATGGTTAGGTATTCCAAATGAAAACCTTTCACATTAATTCATTATTTAATTTGAGTATAATGTATTTCATTTTTGTATTTAATGATATGGTAACTTTAGTTTTACTGTGATTTTAATATCAGGATTTCTTTTGAATTTACATTTACTGAGTTTAATGGAACAAATGAATTCACGACATCTAGATTTACTTGTTTACTAGAATTGTGAATCTATGAAAATTATATATTTGAAAACAAAAAACATTAATCTTCCATTACAAAGTCAGAAAGAATCTATTTCAAAATAAAATAAAATGGAAATATGAAGAGAATTTACAGCAAGCAAAACATATTTGAAACTTTCGCAGAAATTACTTTAAGTTACAGGTAAATATTTATTTTCAACCTTCTACTAAAAAGTAACAACAATTTTTTTATTTTAAAATTGTCAAACCTAGTTTCTTTGAACTAAGTAATAAGAAATGGTGAATCGAACTGTACTTGTATAGTTTCCCATTCTTTATTTAGAGAAAGCTATTAAGGCTTTGTCTTAGCTTGGCCTAGTAAGCTCAAATCCAACATCACTTTCATAAAAGTAACTTCTTTATTTATTACTTTTGACATTGCAAACTTTCTATGCAACTCCATATAAAATGTAAAAGGCTGGTAATAAACATTTGGTTAAATAATATCAAAACAATAAGAAACTTTATACGAATAAAAGTTACGGAAATATAACTCTCTAAATGCTTAAAATTTCCACTGCTTGGCATTTTAGTATGGCCTTGAATCTAAATATGACATTCATTGTAAATCCGTTAAAAATGTTAGTTAGATAACTGTTACTTAAATGTCATTAGTAAAATTGCTGATGAGAAAATATTCAAAAAATGGAATTAAATATTTCCTGAATTAGCTATAAAAAGATGTATCAAAAGATTATTAAACTTTGCATTTCTGAATTTTGAATAATATTTAATTGTAGGCAAAATATGTAGATGAACATAAAATACTGAATAAAAGTAGATATTACCTTTTCAAAACTGTATTTGTCACCCTTTTGGTTGGTCCATCCACGTCGATGGCACATCCACGTCTCGGAATCAAACTGGAACTGCAGTACCTAAATAATCTAAAATAATAAAATCCGTTCCTATCAGTAGTAGTATCCTTTCAAGATTCTCGAAGGTCCGCCAAATTCCCGGAATGTCCACCTAATATTATTGAAGATTCGAATTCCCGGTAGGTACACCTAATATTCTTGAAGATCCATCGCATATCCGGAATGTCCACCTATATTGAAGATCCGTCGAATTCCCGGTAGGTACACCTAATTCTGATATCAATATCCTAAACAATCTGGCTATACTACTAACAAATTAACAATAATCTAAATCCACGCCTCAAATATCTGCAAGGTAAATCTAAGAACAATGTATCAACAAATTCGAACTATTTTTGAAATTATTTCTTACTAATAAAAATTGTACGATTTAAAATAGATGAGTGACCGCTGATGGATGGGTGACCGCTTCTCACGTCTGACTCGAACTAGCTTAAAAGTAGTACAAAAGTTCCGCAACAAGATAAATAATTTCTGGATATCGACATGTCGTGCTACTACACCACCGAATTTGCTATGGAGGAATAAGTGCGACTACATTTATTTAAATTAATCTCTGAACTTTTATTTTTACATACCAGATTGAATGTAGGTCAACTTTTCGTTCCCTAAACGTGGCATACCTGTGAAATATTAATGGGTAGGTACTTCCTGCTAGGTAGACACACAAATTTACACTAATCTATTGAAATAACGTCATACCAAAACGTACCCTCCGACGCACAAAATCCTGAAACAATCCTACTCTGCAAAATAACCAACAACTATATCGCAGTCCCGTGACCTAACGAGAAACTATCCCGCAGAAGAAAGTGTAAATAGTTTAAACGAAATCGAACCTACGACCTAGCTCACGCACTATGAGTACCGAAGGCTGTAACCAAATGCACCTACGAGGCAAAGCGCACAACGTACTACCTACCGCTCCGTACCCACACGTCGTGGTTATAACTACCTACCGTTCCGTACTTTTATTTTCGTTCAAGCAAAATATAATTTCTTAAAAATAGGTACACTTAAATCACAGCTTCACACAGATACAATAGAATAAAACGTATGGAAAATTCCTGAAAATGTACACATAAAATTATCGTAGCTAGAACTCACAATCCGAAATAAAAATGTAGAATGTAGAAATATACTCGGAGAAAGCTAAAACACATGACAATGATGTAGAACCAGAATATCACAGATTTTAACCAACATACTACAAGAATCTAACTTATGAAAAATGTGAATTTCATTTACGTAGTTACAATGACTAGGAAACAATATGGCAGACACGGCTTAGTACCGACACTCATACTCATACACTTTTTCTTACGTTACGCGATTACAAAACTTTATATTGCACTGTTATATTCTGTATCTACGAAATATAAGGAAAGATCTGACCAGATAAATAGCTGCAGACGCCATGGCACCACCAGCACCCGTCGCCTTCCCTGGAACCAAGAAGCCTCTTCCTAGTTGCGACCGTCGCTCCCGGCGCCTTTCCCAAAAGTGTCCCAACCACATGTTTTTCCAAGGAAGCGTCTGTGTAAACCGACAAAATTACGATTACCACGGAATACTTGAAAATCGCTAATGAATCAAGACTTTTATAATTCGTCGAGTAATAACCAATGGTAGCAATTCGTAGTTACAAAAATCATGACTTAACCAATAGAATTTCACTCCTGTCACTGTCGCTCATAAGAGAACAAAAAGGGACGGCAACAATCTCAGCCAAGATTTTTCCAACACTACCCTCCACGAATCAATAGCATTGGCTCCCGGATTCGAACCTGAAGTTAGCCTAGGAGGCTAGCCCTAAAAGTATTCTAACTTGAGAACAGATGGCGCTTTTCCCATTTATTACAAAATTAAGGATTTTACGTAAAATACATGAGAAATTAATTCGAAAATTATTAAATTGTTACAATCGTTCTTTTTAATCAATTCCCACCATTTATTTAATCAGAAGTTTGATCAAATATCGCAACAATTCCGTATAGAATGTGCCAGCTCCATCCCATGAATTTTAGTGTGGCGCTGCATGTTGGAGAAAATATCAAATATATGATATGAACAACCAATAGACCTTCCACGTAATACAATGAGTTTTTATCTTAGGGTCATTTTGTATTGCGATTCTATGTAAGTACATGGAACAAGAAGTTTTATATTGTATGATCTTGTCGGTCTAGTTAGTTCCTTTTTTCGCCACACTCAACACACCATAAACACGGAGAGGCACTGTAATCCTTACAGACAGTGATGAATGAACTTGTCAGTCATTTGATTAACATTATTTTTGTTTCAATTTGATGTTAATGGTATTTGATGTTTACTATATTTTGACAAATATTTATACCGTATTTTATAATGGTCAATATTTAAATTAAATGGATTAACAAGCAATATTGTTAACAAAATAGCAAGTTAATTTCTGAATGCTATTGGTTCATATTTAAATAATCAAAATACTATATTCAAGTTTATTTTAATTTATGAACATGATCGTTATTTTTCGAACAATATTCAACTAATTATTAATCTGAAAGTATGTAAACTTTTGTTTACTTGCAGATTCTCTTCTCGCGGTGGTCATACAACTATCTGACCAATAAGAGCTCAGATGCGATATCGTCTGAAATGGCGCGAAATTCAAAATATCTCAAATCGATTTTGATGAATTATAATTTTACGAATAGATAATTTTTATCAAATCAAGCTATTTATAAGAAATATTATATTTGTGGAGTGACGATGCGCCTAAACATGAAGGCGTATCGTTACATCCGACCCCCAATTTACTGGAGTTGACTTAAAACTTCAACGGAGGAAAATTCTCTTGACTCAAAATTGAGATCCACAAATATCGTCCCAGTTCTTGCTAACAGACCTATCTGTCAAACGGACCTATCTACACTGACCATACCATCAGGATCCTCTTTTTTTTTTGAACAAGTTCTCTCTAACAGTCGTTTCTGTATCGTCTACCGTTTAGAAGATAATCGACATTTGTGTTTGGCATATCTGCACAACAAGGCAATAAATATTCTTACAAACCGTCTCTTGTACATATAACTGTTAGCGAGATTTTTTAAATTTCACACACTTCCAAAAATTAAGAACTATGTACATGTGACTGTTAGACAGATTTTTTGTCTGCAATGTTGACATTATTTTGCGTATAAAACAACAGTTTTTTTCGAATATAAACCTTGTTATCTTTGCAATTAAGTCTTTAGCATTAATTTACACGGTGCCACATCACTGTGGTATGGGGGCGTGCTTGAGGGGAGCAGGATGTGAATGTGGTATTCATCAGCGAGGTTAACCCAAGGCTAACTGAAGGTCCCACATTGCCAGATTACCACACCTACCTGCAGAAAGAACGTCGTATGGACGGTGGAAAGGACCAGCAGCGTACCGAGGACTGGCAATGCTGGTGAAGAGACACATCATTTTCCAGCCCATCGACCACCAACAACTAAAATCGATGTACGCCATTGTTATTCAACTCTAACACGGAGCAGAGGACCTCTACTCGCTATTTACAAAGCGCCGCAGACCAAGTTCCAGGTTGCTGACAATTACAAGGTCCACATTCCTCTATTCTTACCAGCATCGGCACTTGAACGCAAAGAACATATCCTGGAATAAATTGTACCTTCAACACTGCTAGAAATACCCTAGGGGACCTTTGCGGGTGGTGTCAAAAGTTCTCTGAGTACAAAACCAGTACAGATCGCCCAAGATGTATGGAAAGGCACAGTGGAACGAAGCACCGTCATTCTGATTGCTACTGAATCAGCATCCCAGACTAATCTGGCTAGTCTGATTCAGGCCTACAAGAAACACAAAACCAGGAGGCGATGGTACCATACTCCTAGGTTTATGCACTCAATATCAAGCTCAGTGACTTAACTGAAAAGTAAAGGAAAAACTTCCAAAACATGCAGCCTAGCCTGGAAACCATCTGAGGGCGTTCGAGCGAGAGGCCCTTTCCATACACCGCCTCTGTCTTCAGCTCACAAACATAACGCTGGTTATTCCCAGGGTAAACTGATATGCAAGGTCGATGATTAGGCCGAGACATTCAGTTGAAGCCGAAAAGGACATTGCAGTTGAGAGACACCTTGAAGACTACTTCGTAGCACCGATCGAACCAGGAAAAGACGGCCGGAGCCGAGCTGCAAGGAGGCCTTGGGTACGAACAGGATCTCCAACTCAGCTCTATGACATAGATTTAAGTTTCCGTGCTTTGAGTTTGATTATTATTATTATCTGCTGCATTTGGCCCAGGAAAAAGAAAATTTCGTGTTCTCCTGTCCGGCAAGATAAAAGGTGGTAATGACTTGTTGTGTAGAGAGAATATAGCTTAAGTCATGGCTCGGTTTAGTCATTTTAATCCCAAAACCTAACAATGAACTAAGGGAAATACCGCCCGATCAAATTCCTCAGCACCATCTCGAAAGACTTTTTTTGCGTGGTGCACAGTACCACCCTTCACCTGAGCCATGTCTGACAGCTTCTGGTGATTGACGTCAACAACTGAGATCACACTGTCACGTGTATCACTTGGACTGGACATAGAGATGGCATTTGACCTGAGCCATGTCTTGCAGCTTCTGGTGATTGACGTCAACAACTAAGATCACACTGTCGGGTGTATCATGTTGGACATAGAGATGGCATTTGAACTGAGCCATGTCTTTCAGCTTCTGGTGATTGACGTCAACAACTGAGATCACGCTGTCGAGTGTATCACGTTGGACATAAAGATGGCATTTGACCTGCGCCATGTCTTGCAGCTTCTGGTGATTAACGTCAACAACTGAGATCACACTGTCGCGTGTATCACGTTGGACATAGAGATGGGATTTGACCTGAGCCATGTCTTGCAGCTTCTGGTGATTGACGTCAACAACTGAGATCACACTGTCACGTGTATCACTTGGACTGGACATAGAGATGGCATTTGACCTGAGCCATGTCTTGCAGCTTCTGGTGATTGACGTCAACAACTAAGATCACACTGTCGGGTGTATCATGTTGGACATAGAGATGGCATTTGAACTGAGCCATGTCTTTCAGCTTCTGGTGATTGACGTCAACAACTGAGATCACGCTGTCGAGTGTATCACGTTGGACATAAAGATGGCATTTGACCTGCGCGATGTCTTGCAGCTTCTGGTGATTAACGTCAACAACTGAGATCACACTGTCGCGTGTATCACGTTGGACATAGATATGGGATTTGACCTGAGCCATGTCTTGCAGGTTCTGGTGATTGACGTCAACAACTGAGATCACACTGTCGCGTGTATCACGCTGTACATAGAGATGGCATTACAGCGGCAATATGAAGACCTAGTATTCAAGCTCAGAAGACGATCGTTCCCAAGCCTATCACCAAGCTTTCCAGAAGAGCGGTCCCATTGGAGTTTGCTCTCTCCGATCCGAGATACTGGCTGGTGGTTTGCAGGGGAGTTAACTGCTTCCCACATGCTACGCGAGTTTAC
>JARACY010005361.1:0-22157 GCA_029255725.1 Scrobipalpa atriplicella | reverse complement strand
TCTATAACCTAGAGAAGACATAGCGAAAGAGCATAGGGTAAGAGGAAAACCAGTTCCTTCCCATTGGCACAAAGTGGTTTTCTTTCGAGTAGAAGCCGGAGTAATGCAAATTTTTTTTTTCTAAGTACACTTGCGTTTAGTTTCAACTATTTGCATTTGTGTTGCCCTAGCACTGAGGCTGTACGCCATAGTTTTTTTATTTATGTATTCCCTGCATTAATTTGAGAAAAGCACTATGTAAGCCTCGGCGGAAATAGCAATTGCCTGACTCGTATCAATCCCTACTCGTCTGTCAATTGCTGGTTTTCCATGCCTCGACAACAATGTACTATTGGATAGTTCTCTATCAAAATAAATAAAAATATTCGTAGACACAGAAAGGCATAGAAAAATATAAAATGCTCCAGGTGCTTTTCTTCTCGGGTTAAGTGCAAAAGTTATTAGAGGGAAACGAGGGTTTCCAATAAAATCCACTACTGGATAATATCCCATATTATGGATAAGCCCATATTATGGGCTTCTGTAGTTAGGGGGTGATTGCGATATTCGTCACGACTTCCGTGAGAAGATAATGGACAGGTTCTTTTCTGGTGTTTTGTTGTTTTTGGCTTTTTGTTGGGACAAAAACCGAAAAAGCAACCGAGAATAACCGAGTGGGAGGCGGGGAAGGAGAAGCGGCATATTGTTCGGTTTGTGTTTGACTAATAGCCAATAATAGGCTCGAACATGCGTTAGTACTTAGGTCATGAATTGCTAAATGCTCGCACACATAAATCATCTCCGTTACGTCTTGGCCACAGTAATTTCGCATCTGTTGTGGTGAGTCCAAGTCCAAGTACTTTGCCATTACACTGAAAACTTTAACAAAAAGTGCAGCGTGATTAATAACCGCTATTCAAATTTATTTTCAGAGACATTTATTATAACGCTTTCCAAACTTTGGTTCATAATCTGGCTGTTTCTTTTTTTTTTTTAACTACACTTTAAAGCAAAATTAAGTTACTTTCTTGGGAATATACGGAATATACTTACCTTTGTACACGATTGCTAAGAGTTTCAAAACAGAGTTGACAAATCAGAGTCAGATAAGCTTTGGCAAAAATCTTTATCAGTTTTGAGATATTTCTTTGCTGCTTTGTGTCTCTCTATAACAAAGACATGCTTGTATGCTGTGTTCAGTATCAAAAATTTGTACGTTTTATTAAGTACAAAGAAAGTCAGAGCCAAACTATTAAAACATTGTTCTTTTTTTCTGTGTGTGTCTTTCACTTACATTTTATTTTGTCTAGGTATATTTTATTTATTATGCATATTTATATTACAATTTTCTTTTTTCTTCTTAGAACGGTACCGACCTTAAATGAAAATTTTAAATATTAACACGCGAATATTGGCTTCCATTTACAAAATTGGCGCGCGACATTCACGTGGGAGTTTTTCAGAATTCCGTGGCGCAGGACAAAATCCACGTCGATAATTCGTTTAAAGCGGGCAACAATCTAATTTTATACTACACCTATTCGGAAAGTATATTAGTTCTTACTTAAAAAAAGGAAAGAAAGTACGTAAATCCAAGCGAACGAATATGCGGGCGGCAAAAATATATGGGATTTACTTTCTCCCCTAGGGGAGAAAGTATTTTCTCCCCTCCTATTTTTTTTTAAATTCATAATTCAAAACTAGAAACAGGCGAATGCCAAAAAACAAAAAGTTTGTATGTCGAAGCCCACAAAATGATACTGGCCACTTACATTTTTTGGCAGTATGTGCTTTGCTTCATTTGTCTCTTTCATATTTTTAAGTAAAAAATATGGCAAAATCAACATGTCCGCGCGAATTCTTTTTCGTTCTTTGATTTATATGACTTATTTAATGTAAATTAAGTGTTTAGTGTTTTCGATGTAATGTGTAACTGTATTAATATGTGTTTTGTTTGTTTGTGTTCTGTTCGCATGGATGATGACACTTCAAATGTTCTTAAGTTATCTTCTCATGTAAGTGATATCATTCTTTATCTTACAAGGATTTTTGATTATATTTTCCTCATGGGTGTAGTATAAAGCACTATGTATAACTCGGAAGAAAATGCGATTCCCAACTCGTGTGTATTGAGGCCCTCAGCTGCGCTTCGGGCCTCAAACTACACCCTCGTGGGAATCGGTCATGTTCTCTCCTCGTTAAACAATGTACTATTCTGGTTAAATCGATAGGGGCTCGACGACATCAAATTGTATTATTTTGCGCTGCAAATTGCGTACCCTGATCAGAGAGGACGTGACCGAAATGCGGGACGCGGTCGCGTGGTACCGGGTTCGTGTACCGATCTGGGCATCGACCAGCTGTGTACTTTATAGAATGTACCAACCAGCTGATTCACCTTGCAAGAATGCTGTAAAAGTAAGTAGGGATCGTTATCTAAAATCCCTACCTATAATTCTCAAGAATTTATCAGACGTAGCGGACACGGCTTCTAGTAGTAATCCGCTGATTGTCTGTTTACCCCGTCAGGGACACAGACATGATTATAAGTATTTATGTAATTTTATTGCGAATTATATCGTCATTAGAGAGAACTTAGACGAAATGTGGGCCGTGGTCGCCTTGTCCCAAGAATACCGATGTTTACCTATGTTACAGTAGTCTTGTAACAACACCAAAATACGAAAAGTTGTGTTACGTAAAGGCTTGTTCTTCTTCTAGGTGCAGGTGAAGGTCAAATTTGGCCATAAGCAGCATGGTAGAAAAGTGGAGAAAACTATTATGCTCTGGGACCAGTTTTGAACCGTGGATTTAAAAAAAAAATAGGAGGGGAGAAAATACTTTCTCCCCTAGGGGAGAAAGTAAATCCCATATATTTTTGCCGCCCGCATATTCGTTCGCTTGGATTTACGTACTTTCTTTCCTTTTTTTAAGTAAGAACTAATATACTTTCCGAATAGGTGTAGTATAAAATTAGATTGTTGCCCGCTTTAAACGAATTATCGACGTGGATTTTGTCCTGCGCCACGGAATTCTGAAAAACTCCCACGTGAATGTCGCGCGCCAATTTTGTAAATGGAAGCCAATATTCGCGTGTTAATATTTAAAATTTTCATTTAAGGTCGGTACCGTTCTAAGAAGAAAAAAGAAAATTGTAATATAAATATGCATAATAAATAAAATATACCTAGACAAAATAAAATGTAAGTGAAAGACACACACAGAAAAAAAGAACAATGTTTTAATAGTTTGGCTCTGACTTTCTTTGTACTTAATAAAACGTACAAATTTTTGATACTGAACACAGCATACAAGCATGTCTTTGTTATAGAGAGACACAAAGCAGCAAAGAAATATCTCAAAACTGATAAAGATTTTTGCCAAAGCTTATCTGACTCTGATTTGTCAACTCTGTTTTGAAACTCTTAGCAATCGTGTACAAAGGTAAGTATATTCCGTATATTCCCAAGAAAGTAACTTAATTTTGCTTTAAAGTGTAGTTAAAAAAAAAAAAGAAACAGCCAGATTATGAACCAAAGTTTGGAAAGCGTTATAATAAATGTCTCTGAAAATAAATTTGAATAGCGGTTATTAATCACGCTGCACTTTTTGTTAAAGTTTTCAGTGTAATGGCAAAGTACTTGGACTTGGACTCACCACAACAGATGCGAAATTACTGTGGCCAAGACGTAACGGAGATGATTTATGTGTGCGAGCATTTAGCAATTCATGACCTAAGTACTAACGCATGTTCGAGCCTATTATTGGCTATTAGTCAAACACAAACCGAACAATATGCCGCTTCTCCTTCCCCGCCTCCCACTCGGTTATTCTCGGTTGCTTTTTCGGTTTTTGTCCCAACAAAAAGCCAAAAACAACAAAACACCAGAAAAGAACCTGTCCATTATCTTCTCACGGAAGTCGTGACGAATATCGCAATCACCCCCTAACTACAGAAGCCCATAATATGGGCTTATCCATAATATGGGATATTATCCAGTAGTGGATTTTATTGGAAACCCTCGTTTCCCTCTAATAACTTTTGCACTTAACCCGAGAAGAAAAGCACCTGGAGCATTTTATATTTTTCTATGCCTTTCTGTGTCTACGAATATTTTTATTTATTTTGAATAGAGAACTATCCAATAGTACATTGTTGTCGAGGCATGGAAAACCAGCAATTGACAGACGAGTAGGGATTGATACGAGTCAGGCAATTGCTATTTCCGCCGAGGCTTACATAGTGCTTTTCTCAAATTAATGCAGGGAAATACATAAATAAAAAAACTATGGCGTACAGCCTCAGTGCTAGGGCAACACAAATGCAAATAGTTGAAACTAAACGCAAGTGTACTTAGAAAAAAAAAATTTGCATTACTCCGGCTTCTACTCGAAAGAAAACCACTTTGTGCCAAATGGGAAGGAACTGGTTTTCCTCTTACCCTATGCTCTTACGCTATGTACCTACTCTACTAGATAATAGACGTCTAAACCTAGAGAAAGACATTACAGAAACAAGAGCAATGGTTTACGTTGTTTGCTATGGCATAGTAGGTGATGATAACTGATAAATCTGGTGCCAGCTGTTTCCACACACTCTTGTATTTCTAATAGGATAATTATAATAGCTCGGTGAAAAATTGTCGTGTCATAAAGACTGACGCATTCGTACCACTCATCTGTGAAGCCCTTATTCTGCTTGAGATAAAAAAAAAAAAATCAGTCTGCTTCTAGGTTCTAGTGGTCAGAGTTCGTAAGTATGATTTTGATATTTATAATTATCCATCACTCTCACAACGATTGAGCTGCCACAATCCTAAGTCTAGCGAAAATAAGGCTCGTATTTATAAAGCGATCTCAAGATTGAGAGCAATATTGAGTGCGGATTTGACAGGCAATTTTGTACTGGAATGACATTTCTGATACGAACTCAAACTCGCTGTCACTCTTGAGAGCTGATTATAAATACGGGCCTAAGTCAACCTTGTTTCTCCGTCATAAATTAGTGCGTTAAATAGCATTGGTGCAAGTAATCAACTATAGGAAAACCCACTTTTAACCTTGGTGTCAGGGTATTTAAACCGCACAACCTTTGACATGGTTTGTAAGTGATGGATAATTTATAAATATCAAAATCATACTTACGAACTCTGACCACTAGAACCTAGAAGCAGACTGATTTTTTTTTTTTTTATCTCAAGCAGAATAAGGCTTCACAGATGAGTGGTACGAATGCGTCAGTCTTTATGACACGACAATTTTTCACCGAGCTATTATAATTATCCTATTAGAAATACAAGAGTGTGTGGAAACAGCTGGCACCAGATTTATCAGTTATCATCACCTACTATGCCATAGCAAACAACGTAAACCATTGCTCTTGTTTCTGTAATGTCTTTCTCTAGGTTTAGACGTCTATTATCTAGTAGAGTAGGTACATAGCGTAAGAGCATAGGGTAAGAGGAAAACCAGTTCCTTCCCATTTGGCACAAAGTGGTTTTCTTTCGAGTAGAAGCCGGAGTAATGCAAATTTTTTTTTTCTAAGTACACTTGCGTTTAGTTTCAACTATTTGCATTTGTGTTGCCCTAGCACTGAGGCTGTACGCCATAGTTTTTTTATTTATGTATTTCCCCTGCATTAATTTGAGAAAAGCACTATGTAAGCCTCGGCGGAAATAGCAATTGCCTGACTCGTATCAATCCCTACTCGTCCGTCAATTGCTGGTTTTCCATGCCTCGACAACAATGTACTATTGGATAGTTCTCTATTCAAAATAAATAAAAATATTCGTAGACACAGAAAGGCATAGAAAAAATATAAAATGCTCCAGGTGCTTTTCTTCTCGGGTTAAGTGCAAAAGTTATTAGAGGGAAACGAGGGTTTCCAATAAAATCCACTACTGGATAATATCCCATATTATGGATAAGCCCATATTATGGGCTTCTGTAGTTAGGGGGTGATTGCGATATTCGTCACGACTTCCGTGAGAAGATAATGGACAGGTTCTTTTCTGGTGTTTTGTTGTTTTTGGCTTTTTGTTGGGACAAAAACCGAAAAAGCAACCGAGAATAACCGAGTGGGAGGCGGGAAGGAGAAGCGGCATATTGTTCGGTTTGTGTTTGACTAATAGCCAATAATAGGCTCGAACATGCGTTAGTACTTAGGTCATGAATTGCTAAATGCTCGCACACATAAATCATCTCCGTTACGTCTTGGCCACAGTAATTTCGCATCTGTTGTGGTGAGTCCAAGTCCAAGTACTTTGCCATTACACTGAAAACTTTAACAAAAAGTGCAGCGTGATTAATAACCGCTATTCAAATTATTTTCAGAGACATTTATTATAACGCTTTCCAAACTTTGGTTCATAATCTGGCTGTTTCTTTTTTTTTTTAACTACACTTTAAAGCAAAATTAAGTTACTTTCTTGGGAATATACGGAATATACTTACCTTTGTACACGATTGCTAAGAGTTTCAAAACAGAGTTGACAAATCAGAGTCAGATAAGCTTTGGCAAAAATCTTTATCAGTTTTGAGATATTTCTTTGCTGCTTTGTGTCTCTCTATAACAAAGACATGCTTGTATGCTGTGTTCAGTATCAAAAATTTGTACGTTTTATTAAGTACAAAGAAAGTCAGAGCCAAACTATTAAAACATTGTTCTTTTTTTCTGTGTGTGTCTTTCACTTACATTTTATTTTGTCTAGGTATATTTTATTTATTATGCATATTTATATTACAATTTTCTTTTTTCTTCTTAGAACGGTACCGACCTTAAATGAAAATTTTAAATATTAACACGCGAATATTGGCTTCCATTTACAAAATTGGCGCGCGACATTCACGTGGGAGTTTTTCAGAATTCCGTGGCGCAGGACAAAATCCACGTCGATAATTCGTTTAAAGCGGGCAACAATCTAATTTTATACTACACCTATTCGGAAAGTATATTAGTTCTTACTTAAAAAAAGGAAAGAAAGTACGTAAATCCAAGCGAACGAATATGCGGGCGGCAAAAATATATGGGATTTACTTTCTCCCCTAGGGGAGAAAGTATTTTCTCCCCTCCTATTTTTTTTTTAAATTCATAATTCAAAACTAGAAACAGGCGAATGCCAAAAAACAAAAAGTTTGTATGTCGAAGCCCACAAAATGATACTGGCCACTTACATTTTTTGGCAGTATGTGCTTTGCTTCATTTGTCTCTTTCATATTTTTAAGTAAAAAATATGGCAAAATCAACATGTCCGCGCGAATTCTTTTTCGTTCTTTGATTTATATGACTTATTTAATGTAAATTAAGTGTTTAGTGTTTTCGATGTAATGTGTAACTGTATTAATATGTGTTTTGTTTGTTTGTGTTCTGTTCGCATGGATGATGACACTTCAAATGTTCTTAAGTTATCTTCTCATGTAAGTGATATCATTCTTTATCTTACAAGGATTTTTGATTATATTTTCCTCATGGGTGTAGTATAAAGCACTATGTATAACTCGGAAGAAAATGCGATTCCCAACTCGTGTGTATTGAGGCCCTCAGCTGCGCTTCGGGCCTCAAACTACACCCTCGTGGGAATCGGTCATGTTCTCTCCTCGTTAAACAATGTACTATTCTGGTTAAATCGATAGGGGCTCGACGACATCAAATTGTATTATTTTGCGCTGCAAATTGCGTACCCTGATCAGAGAGGACGTGACCGAAATGCGGGACGCGGTCGCGTGGTACCGGGTTCGTGTACCGATCTGGGCATCGACCAGCTGTGTACTTTATAGAATGTACCAACCAGCTGATTCACCTTGCAAGAATGCTGTAAAAGTAAGTAGGGATCGTTATCTAAAATCCCTACCTATAATTCTCAAGAATTTATCAGACGTAGCGGACACGGCTTCTAGTAGTAATCCGCTGATTGTCTGTTTACCCCGTCAGGGACACAGACATGATTATAAGTATTTATGTAATTTTATTGCGAATTATATCGTCATTAGAGAGAACTTAGACGAAATGTGGGCCGTGGTCGCCTTGTCCCAAGAATACCGATGTTTACCTATGTTACAGTAGTCTTGTAACAACACCAAAATACGAAAAGTTGTGTTACGTAAAGGCTTGTTCTTCTTCTAGGTGCAGGTGAAGGTCAAATTTGGCCATAAGCAGCATGGTAGAAAAGTGGAGAAAACTATTATGCTCTGGGACCAGTTTTGAACCGTGGATTTTTTTATATTCATGTGTCGCTGAAGGTTTCGTTGCGGTAACGGCTTCTAGTGAGTCGTTGATGCTCATTTTACCCCGTGAGGGAGACAGGCGTGACTGTGTGGATGTATATCAATGTTATTGGGTTCCGTGATCCGGGAGCACGTCGTCGTAGGGTTGGTAGGGTTGCCTAGCTAGTTCGGGAAACGGGTTCCAAGCATTAGCAACGAACACGCTACGAGATGCTACGAAACCTCTACGACGTAGCGTCACGCTACACCTACGAACAACTAGGACTTGTTACTTGTTCGTTGCGCTACAGGGAAATAAAATCATGTTTTTTTTTTTGTTTTCGAATATTTGTTTCTATTTTTCGCTCGTCAAACACCCATAAATAAATTAATAATACTAGTCTTTGAATTCATAACAATCAATATTTAAATAAAAAACAAAATTGGCCTAAAAAACCTGGATTTCCAACAAACTTATTTTTTGAAATAAATAACTAACAAAGCAATTAGGAACGACCGGAAAGATGTTCAGGATCTAATTACAAATACTTTAGCGAAGAAGCTTGCAGTTTCACGAAAATGATAAAGTACTACAATTTTTCATCCAATACTTCCACGAGTTTTGCCAGAATACAACAGTAACGAAGATTTATGATAGCAAAGCTAGTTAGTGGGTGTTCTACTAATCTACGTGCTCTCCAATGAACCTTGGTGTCAGAGTTTTTAAACTGCCTAATAGCACAGCTACACTGCAGTGGGACACATTACAGGCTACATAAAAAAAATAGCACAGCTAAATAGGCTTATGACTATGGTTCTACTATCAAAGACAGTTACCGGGACCGACGATAAAGCGTACTCTACGAAGCTCGTAATCCTTTATCTTACAGACAATGCCATGACTCATCATGCATTGACCTAATTAATACATACATACATATAATCACGCCTTTATCCCTAATGGGATAGGCAGAGCGTAAACGACCTACACAAAGGTCGTTCAGCCACGTCAGACAAATTTTGAGGGTTATTACAGATGGATCTGTATATTGCTATAGTGAACAATACTGAAACCCTCATATCCCTTAGCTGATTTTTACAGCATGCCCGGGAGGAGATGCAGCTGGCACATTATATATTTTTCTATCATTTCCAGTCCAGTATGGAGGAAACATTAATCACAAATTAATAAATTGATATTAATAATATCATCTTTGTATTCCCGCCGTAGAATTCGTACCCAGGACATCCGGATCCGTATTATGGCTCAGGCCACGAGATCATGGAGGCTAGGGCTACTAAATAATTTTAACAACTTTAGTTTAAAATTATTTAAACTTAAGTGAGACATACTCAATAGTAGTAATAGTCGCGGTCTCTAACTTACTTGTTATCGTTAACTTTAGTTTATTGTATTCGTTTAATGTGAATTGCAATTAATTATATAAAAATCGGCGAATTATGGCAATTTATAAGTAAATTAATAACGTTTTAATTAATTATTTTGATCAAACACATTTCACAGTAACAGTTGATGATTAATATTTTACTGTTATATTCAAAACCAATATGGCGTACACTATAAGTAATGAGCAAATACTAATATAATAAACGTTGAAATTATTATAATAAAATAATTATGAGACCAGTAAAGGTCAATTCACACCAGGAAGCAATGCGACGCAACGTGGTGCGCTCTTTTCAAGAGCGTGATACAATTTAGAACTTAAGTTAACAAAACTAGAAAATTCCGCGCTTTTCTTCGTGGTACAACGATATAGATCTTTAAGAAGCTTCGCGCCGCGTCGCGTCGCTTCCCAATGTGAACTGACCCTATGTAGGTATATTAATTATTCACCAACATTTGAAAACTCATTAAGTCCCAAGTAGATTTGCTAAAGTTTATAAAGACATTACTTACGCAAATAAAACTACTTGACTAATATAGTCATAGCTTCTGCCTACATTCAAACATTAACCTGTCTTGGAATATTGGGTCTCGTGATATTGATATAATGAAGCGACATAGTAGAGGAACAATGTCTGGTACCTATATTATTACATTCTATTTGATATTACATACAGAGACAATATTGATAGAGAATGTCTTCAATTGTCCTGAATTCTCAGCTTGATTTGATTACAAATTACTGAGTAATGGCTGTTCCGTTCCACTCAATTGGTAGAGAAGAGATAGAGTACTCAAGTCTAGATGCCACGTGCTAAAGCTAAATTTGAGACTGATTCTGAGGAAGATTACTATCATTCTTCTTACATCCCAACTAACACATTAGTGAAAATTGCAGCTTCTCTTACAGTTCCAATGTCTATAAGGGTGGCATAAGGGAGTTTTAATTAGGCACGAGTTCTATAACAGGTAAAATTATCGCTGATGGCTGCAGCAAAAATTTAAGGGATTTTTGCGACCCTTATGGCACCGTGAACTGTATAATAGTTATATTAGGATCTTTTTTGTCACTTTAGGTCGCATCGTGGTCTTACTTGGCATTTTATACCACCATAGACTGCATTGTAGATATAATTGTATGTCTATTAGCACTTTGAGTTCTTCCGTGGCATGTTTTGCCACGATGATTTGCATAAGATAGAAAATTGTGACTTATTGACGTCTTAGAATGTTTGTTATGCATAAGAGGTATTATTAGCTCTTCTGCTCGTAAAATTCCTATTTATAGAACTACTATGGGGTCTGCAGTGCTTTATGGCAGGAAATAATAACTTTTAAATAAAATGAAAAACTACAGATTATATATCTAGTCTAGTATTCTAATATGAAGAACGGTGGAATTGAACTGAACAATGAATTTAATATTAGGTATTGGTCAGGTTCCTGTGATTGGTCAGTAATCTGTCAATGTCAATGTCAATATCAGTTTTGCGTCTTCTCATTGGTCTCTTTTGGAACACTCGCTGGTGGCGCCATCTGCAATTAGCTTTGCGTTTTTATCCTCATAGTAGGTGCTGCAATGCAGGTGCAAGCTTTAAATCGTATAAAATTAACACTTTAGGATATAATATTCACTCTATTGGACATTGTATGGAACTTGAAGTTCTAGAGCAGATAATTTAGCAGCTTAAATGGCAATAGGAGCTTCTGAACAGTGATTTTTGTCGCTTAACACTGCATTAAAGGGCTACAGTAGCGAAACAAAGAACCTAAGGCTGCTACAATATCAACGCCATTTTGTGGTAGCATTTTTAGGTTATCTGAGACAATTACTAGATTAGTACTTATATTTTAGTTTATTTCAACACACTGCACAGCTTAGGATGATCGGAAATATCATGTTATCGTTAGTTATCCTTAAATTAACATAAATCAGCATTATACTTACCAAAATTTGGTTAAAATATTTGAATTCGCGTTTACAAACTCATTAGATTTTCATAGAATCTTTAATTAATTCAGGGCCCATGAATTATTTTGATAAAAAACCATACACGTTTCACAGTAAATTAAATTTGCCAATGTTCTTCACCTACACAAGCCGCGTAACTGAGATCGTATAAGTTATTCACTATTATTCCGCCATTTTAATATTGCACTACACGCTGCCATAAGTATATTTATCTAAAGACTTCATACAAGTAATATAAAATACAATACTTACATTTTAAACACTAGCAGCTAAATATTTCACTATAAGTTGCAATTTTCGCCGCAGTGCAGAGTGAGTGGATGAATGATGAATGTTAAATTCGTTCACTCAATTAGTGCCAATTTCAGCTGTCAGTTGTAATTTTCACTTTTTATGGTGCTTAAGAAGTGGAAAAAGCAGTTCAAAGAAATAATTTGCGCTGTTATGCAACTCTACTGGACTTATTAAATAAGGTCTATAAGGGGCCCCTTTAGGGTTATAGCAGCTGCAGAAGGGTTCCATAGCGCACTATGCAGCTGACTCTTGCAGCTTATAGCTGTTATTATTTACGCTATAAAGCTACTAAGCAACCTTCTTGTGTTAGTTGGGATATTCATATAATGTTAAAAACATAAATAAAATAATACTATGGTTCTAAATGTGTACCTGGCTAAAGTTAAACAATTTAACGGTCCTTATGATTATGAGTTATGATTATGACACATTTTTTTTATACGTTCACATAAATAATACGGTAGGACAGTTTTTGTATAAATATTTTTCACCTTTATGTATAAAATCTATTACACACAAAGGTAATTTTAGGTATCAAAATTGTCAGTAAGTACCTCTTCAGTGTAACGAGGGCATCTAAAAGTACATCGCAGTCCGCAAACAGTGCGCTAACATAGTCTCTAATACAGCACGGGAAACTGAGCTTTAAAGCGTGCTATTAGGGGATAAATTCGGCTGCCGATGTTGATATAGTTGTTTACGGGGACGGGTCCAAAAAGTTTCGCAGCGCTTCGTTAAACTAGACGTGCGGGATTACACATTCGATACACACAGACAGGTACTAAGTAAAAACAAATCGTTATTACGGAATCCCTCCGCGCTTATAAGTAATCTGTGGCATCTGGCAACGGAAACACAAGCTGAACAATCCCAACAAAGCTGTGGTAGGCCCCAAAAGCTGTGGTAGGCCCCACAAAGGGCCACCTGTCTCGCGACTACCCTCTCGCATTGGAGTCCGGTTCGTGAGAGTGCCTGTGCCATCAACAGGCATCTTCTGGGTGAGCTCGCTCCATCGTCGACTCTGTCACTGTCATCCCTAACCTAGTCTACAGCTTAGAGCAAACCCATTTCAAATAAATAAAAAAAATGCCTGAATATATTCTATGCTTTTCTATCACTCTCAGTACATAGAAGGATTTTTTTATATCTGATATCCTGTTTCTGAAGAGATATTTTCTTTCGAAACATCGAACAACGGAGCAGTATGTATAAGTCCCTAACTTGTTCAATTTAAAATTCCCCTGCATTTGATGAATAGTGTAACATCTACCCTACCCTAGCCAAATTTTTTTTTAAAACCCTGATTAAGAAAAGAGAAGTAAAAGAATTTAAGTTAAGATTAAGAAAAGCTAAATGTTGAGAATTTAAAGGACGATTTTAGTAAATGTAAAGATGAAATTTAAGATACGAAAACTTTAATTAAAATTCTTCAGTTGCAAATAAATCACTTCAAGAAAATTATTATAAACTACACTTAAACGCGACACTAATCGTAGATAGAGCACGGATCCATCAGACACGATTCCCAGAAGGCTGGACATGGACAAGGCTGAAGACACTGTAAATAGAGGAAAAGAAGGAACTTAAAGTAACAGAATTGGTTTCAATTTAATGAGATTAGTATTTGGCCAAATGAACGTCTAGTGATATAATAGGACCTAAAGTTGCGAACCGCTGTTGTAACCCCTGAACTTTAATGACTCGAATGGTATAACCTACTTTGCCTAATGATAGTTAATTAGAATAGAAAATACTAAACTTACAAAAGTGATGATGAAGATGAATAGAATAAAAATAATCCTAATATTTAGCAAATGTTCAACAATAAAGATTTAAGAGGGTGAGGAAGACTAATAATCTTAGCATTCAAATATATTGTAAGAAATTTGCTGTTTCAAACAAGATAAAACCATAACAGCATTTTTGTGTTTTTGGTAAAGCCGGGGCACCGCCCTTTCCCGCCACCGTGCAGTGCTCCTCGTCAGCCAGACTCTGGACAGAGCTCCTCCAATATATTTAATCCTGATATGAGGGGAAGTATCTTTAATTCAAGTCAAAATGCAATATTTTTGTCAGTCAGTCTAGTCATACTTTACTATGTATACAAAAGGACAAGAGGGTATATCCATCAAATCTAGGTTTGTTCCTGAACCTAGTGTATGGTTAGGTATTCCAAATGAAAACCTTTCACATTAATTCATTATTTAATTTGAGTATAATGTATTACATGTTTGTATTTATTGATGTGGTAACTTTAGTTTTACTGTGATTTTAATATCAGGATTTCTTTTGAATTTACATTTACTGAGTTTAATGGAACAAATGAATTCACAACATCTAGATTTACTTGTTTACTAGAATTGTGAATCTATGAAAATTATATATTTGAAAACAAAAAACATTAATCTTCCATTACAAAGTTAGAAAGAATCTATTTCAAAATAAAAGAAAATGAAAATATGAAGAGAATTTACTGCAAGCAAAACATATTTTAAACTTTTGCAGAATTTACTTTAAATTAAAGGTAAATATTTATTTTCAACCTTCTACTAAAAAGTAACATCAATTTTGTATTTTAAAATTGTCAAACCTAGTTTCTTTGAACTAAGTAATAAGAAATGGTGAATCGAACTGTACTTGTATAGCTTCTCATTCTTTATTTAGAGAAAACTATTAAGGCTTTGTCTTAGCTTGGCCTAGTAAACTCAAATCCAACATCACTTTCATAAAAGTAACTTCTTTATTTATTACTTTTGACATTGCAAACTATCTATGCAACTCCATATAAAATGTAAAAGGCTGGTAATAAACATTCGATTAAATTATATCAAAATAATAAGAAACTTTATACGAATAAAAGTTACGGAAATGTTACTCTCTAAATGCTTAAAATTTCCACTGCTTGGCATTTTAGTATGGCCTTGAATCTAAATATGACATTCATTCTAAATCCGTTAAAAATGTTAGTTAGATAACTGTTACTCAAATGTCATTAGTAAAATTGCTGATGAGAAAATATTCAAAAAATGGAATTAAAAGTTTCCTGAATTAGGTATAAAAAGATGTATCAAAAGATTATTAAACTTTGCATTTCTGAATTTTGAATAATATTTAGTTGTAGTCAAAATATGTAGTAGAACATAAAATACTGAGTAAAAGTAGATATCACCTTTTCAAAACTGTAAATGTCACCCTTCTGGTTGGAACATCCACGTCTCGGAATCAAACTGGAACTGCAGTACCTAAATAATCTAAAATAATAATATCCGTTCCTATCAGTAGTAGGTCCGCCAAATTCCCGGAATGTCCACCTAATATTATTGAAGCTTCGAATTCCCGGTAGGTACACCTAATATTCTTGAAGATCCATCGCATGCCCGGAATGTCCACCTATATTGAAGATCCGTCGAATTCCCGATAGGTACACCTAATTCTGATATCAATATCCTAAACAATCTGGCTATACTACTAACAAATTAACAATAATCTAAATCCACGCCTCAAATATCTGCAGGGTAAATCTAAGAACAATGTATCAACAAATTCGAACTATTTTTGAAACTATTTCTTACTAATAAAATTGTACGATTTAAAATGGATGGGTGACCGCTGATGGATGGGTGACCGCTTCTCACGTCTGACTCGAACTAGCTTAAAAGTAGTACAAAAGTTCCGCAACAAGATTAATAATTTCTGGATATCGACATGTCGTGCTACTACACCACCGAATTTGCTATGGAGGAATAAGTGCGACTACATTTTTTTTAAATTAATCTCAGAACTTTTATTTTACATACCAAATTGAATGTAGATCAACTTATCGCTCAAATTTACACTAACCTATTGAAATAACGTCATACCAAAACGTACCCTCCGACGCACAAAATCCTGAAACAATCCTACTCTGCAAAATAACCAACAACTATATCGCAGTCCCGTGACCTAACGAGAAACTATCCCGCGGAAGAAACTGTAAATAATTTAAACGAAAACGAACCTACGATCTAGCTCACGCACTATGAGTACCGAAGGCTCTAACCAAATGCACCTACGAGGCAAAGCGCGCACCGTACTAGTACCCGCACGTCGTGGTTATAACTACCTTCCTTTCCGTACTTTATTTTCGTTCAATCAAAATATAATTTCTTAAAAATAGGTACACTTAAATCACAGCTTCACACAGATACAATAGAATAAAACGTATGAAAAATTCCTGAAAATGCACACATAAAATTATCGTAGGTAGAACTCACAATCCGAAGTAAAATGTAGAAGTACTCGGAGATAAGCAAAAACACATGACAATATGTAGAACCAGAATATCACAGATTTTAAACAACATACTACAAGATTCAAACTTGTGAAAAATGTGAATTTAATTTACGTAGTTACAATGACTAGGAAACAATATGGCAGACACGGCTTAGTACCGACACTCCTACTCATACGCTTTTTCTTACGTTACGCGATTACAAAACTTTATATTGCACTGTTATATTCTGTATCTACGAAATATAAGGAAAGATCTGACCAGATAAATAGCTGCAGACGCCATGGCACCACCAGCACCCGTCGCCTTCCCTGGAACCAAGAACCTCTTCAAAGTTGCGACCGTCGCTCCCGGCGCCTATCCAAAAGTGAAACAACCGCATGTTTTTCCAAGGAAGCGTCTGTGTAAACCGACAAAATTACGATTACCACGGAATACTTGAAAATCGCTAATGAATCATAACTTTTATAATTCGTCGAGTAATAACCAATGGTAGCAATTTGTAGTTACAAAAATCATGACTTAACCAATAGAATTTCACACCTGTCACTGTCGCTCATAAGAGAACAAAAAGGGACGGCAACAATCTCAGCCAAGATTTTTCCAACACTACCCTCCACGAATCAATAGCATTGGCTCCCGGATTCGAACCTGAAGACAGCCTAGGAGGCTAGCCCTAAAAGTATTCTAATTTGAGAACAGATGGCGCTTTTCCCATTTATTACAAAATTAAGGATTTTACGTAAAATACATGAGAAATTAATTCGAAAATTATTAAATTGTTACAATCGTTCTTTTTAATCAATTCCCACCATTTATTTAATCAGAAGTTTGATCAAATTTCGCAACAATTCCGTATAGAATGTGCCAGCTCCATCCTATGAATTTTAGTGTGGCGCTGCATGTTGGAGAAAATATCAAATATATGATATGAACAACCATAGACCTTCCACGTAATACAGTGAGTTTTTATCTTAGGGTCATTTTGTATTGCGATTCTATGTATGTACATGGAACAAGAAGTTTTATATTGTATGATCTTGACGGTCTAGTTAGTTCCTTTTTTCGCCACTCTCAATACACCATAAACACGGAGAGGTACTGTAATCCTTTCAGACAGTGATGAATGAACTTGTCAGTCATTTGATTTACATTATTTTTGTTTCGTTTTGTTGTTAATGGTATTTGATGTTTATTATAATTTGACAAATATTGATACCGTATTTTATAATGATCAATATTTAATTAAATGGATTAACAAGCAATATTGTTAACAAAATAGCAAGTTTATTTCTGAATGCTATTGGTTCTTATTTGAATAATCAAAATGCTATATTCAAGTTTATTTTCATTTATGAACATGATCGTTATTTTTCGAACAATATTCAACTAAGTACTAATCTGAAAGTATGTAAACTTTTGTTTACTTGCAGATTCTCTTCTCGCGGCGGTCATACAACTATCTGACCAATAAGAGCTCTGATGCGATTTCGTCTGAAATGGCGCAAAATTCAAAATGTCTTAAATCGATTTTGATGAATTATAATTTTACGAATAGATAATTTTTATCAAATCAAGCTATTTATAAGAAATATTATATTTGTGGAGTGACGATGCGCCTAAACATGAAGGCGTATCGTTACATCCGACCCCCAATTTACTGGAGTTGACTTAAAACTTCAACGGAGGAAAATTCTCTTGACTCAAAATTGAGATCCACAAATATGTATAATCAGTTAGAAAAAATTTCATTGACACTTTTCCCAGAATGTATTTTGTGTGGTGTGTATTTTAAACCAAAAGGTCAGCAAATAGTTACATGGATTGAATCCCCAAGCTTTAAACATTTAGTCATGAATAAAAATCTCCTTCCCAAGGGCAACAAGTCTCTGCCGAGGAACCGGAAGGCCAGTCGACCCTGTGATCTCATCTGTTCAGTCCAACCATGTATTGAAATTGAACCAATATACGAATGACCCTGGTCAAAGAATGAAAGTGTTGCATTTACTAGTTCCAGTCATTTAAATCCAACTGACAAAAAGTTCTACTCAAAAATCTCAACCCAAAATAAAAATTACTAACCTTTCGGAGAATGTAACAAATAAAACTGTTCCTACCAAAACTCGGAACTCATCAGACGAATACTCAACTTATTTTGATGATTATTCGGACAAAATACAAAGCCAAGCAAAGGAACAGTCTTGTTTGCAGTGTGCCTATTAGTTGGAGCGAATTATGAAATACAGATAAAACCTGTTAATGTTATGTAACTGAATCAAAACAATGTATGCTTCAAGTCATTGAATTTACCCCTAACACCAAATTTCATAAAACCTCATTATGTACCGTGTAGTGTGTCATGGTTAAAATGTCAATGAAAAGTATCCTAGACTCTGATTCCATTATTTATCTATACTCTTCTCTCTGGCTTAAGTCTAATCTTTGATTTCAAAGACAGAGATTCGCCTTAGCTTATCTTTCATAATCATCACAATACAACCTCTTATGATCATTCCACAATCGTCCCATACATTCTGCATAGACAAGTTAACAGAACCTTTGTCAGGATATAAAATGTTCGTTATTTTTTTATTCAAAATAGACAATTTTCCTCATCTAAATCAATTATGAAATGCAAAAATTCCGCAAATAACCAAACTGTTACGCTGAAAGTATTTATCACAAAAGTTCCTAGTTCCATTTGAATGAAATACGGATTTTATTGACTGTTAAGTCGCAAAAATATCACAGAATCCCCAAGTTCAACCCTTACACTTTCAACCGACAATTTCATAGCATCTTTTTAATAGTCAAGCTTAAATAAATAATGGGAAGTATCATTTAAATTACACTATCAAAATATTAACTATTTCCTCAATTTTATAAAAAGAAATTATTGCACATCCTTCCAAAAGTGAATTTGTGTTGTGTGTGTGTGTAATGTGACTAAAAATGTTAACAGCCATGACTCCAATTTGAAATCTGAAATCTTTGACTACCTCAAGTTAATGAACAACAATGTATCTCGCAGAGTTAAATCACACCGTGTGCAAGGCGCTGAGGTTGTGCTAAGCCTCAACGTACTAGAAGAGTAGTACTTATACAATCCACATCAATACTCGTCTTTATTCTGCATTGGAATGGTGATCGTTAGATAAGATGATACCCCTACGTTACACAATGCAGATACCCTATATGCTTGATATCTTGCCGGGCATATTGATCAAGGTAATCTCTTCAAATCCCAATTCGAAGTTATTTCGTTAACACCTTAGCTTGATGTAAGTGTGGGGAAAAGCATTAGCCTCATAGCATCAGCCTGAGAACTGCGTGTGAGTAGAAAAATATATGAAACACCTGTTAAACACAGAAATGACTGCTGTCCTAATCCTAGCTTCTAGTTTTCATATAAATTTCGTTGTTGTGTGTGGTGTAGTTTTTAGAAGGACACACAATAACTTGTAGTCAAAGTAGGTAAGCTATGATATTTACCAGAGCCCTGCTTACATCTCCTTTCAAACTTATTAATAAAATAAATATTTAATAAACATAAATAATAATAATACATAAATTATAATAATACGTTCATCAATCTTTCAATCCCCTTCTATTGGCCACCTTACTCTGATCTGCGCCACTCAAATAAACATCACAGCCACCTCTACTTGACCACTGATAAACAAAATTAGAATTTTTGAAATGCATGTGATAAATTGCGAATCTTTTTTTTTTGCATTATTATTGGAAATATCCATCTGTTCCCAAATCAAAATACGTACTTTAAAATTCGCAAATGATAACTCCAAAACTTATCAACTAAAACACTTAGGGTTAGTAAAATTAAACATATAACACAGAAATTACGCCAATCGCTTTTAGAACGTTGCCTTTTCTAAAATAAAGGAATATGAAAATATTTACGCTGCAACTTTTGCTCTTTCTAAAATAATAAACTTATCATGAAAATTATTGAATGAAGCAACGTTTCTTTTACGCTATTGCACTTATGCTAGGTATTATTTTAAAACTAAGTTAGTACTTATGAACTAAGGACAAACACGTTTGTAGCAAGCAGTGTGGCGCCCAAGACAAAGGAATGTAGAGAAATCCTGAAGGTTTGGAGAAACCCAAAACAGATTAACCCGCTCCGAACCATGAGACCCCAGCACTCTTGCCCAAATATTTTTTTCTTTTTCTAACTACTATTACGCTTACGCTTGTATTACGCTAATGTTAAGATATAACTGCTTCAGTGGTCTACTAACTGCTTCCGTGGTCTAGTGGTCTGAGCCATGGGCTCTCGATCCGGAGGTCCTCGGTTCGATTCTCAAGGGAGAAGAATGACTTTGTGTTGTTGTTTCTAGTTTGGTTAGGACATTGCAGACTGAATCACCTGATTGTCCGAGAAGATAAAGAATTCCGTGCTACGGAGGGCACGTTAAACCGTCGGTCTGAATCACCTGATTGTCCGAAAAGTAAAAGGATTCCGTGCTTCGGAGGGCACGTTAAGCCGTCGGTCCCGGTCGCTGTCATTGATAGTGGTCGTAACACAAACCATGTCAGAGGTTTATTTACTGTGCTATAAGGCGGTTTAAAACGTTGACACCAGGGTTCATCGGGTCGATCGACTTGATACCCATACGACAGAAAAAGAAGTTTTCGAGTAGTGTCGCGCTCGCTTCGCTCGCGTCATGTTAATGGTTTAGTTTTACTACGTCGCGTTCGCCTCGCTCGCGTAACATATTTATTTAATTTTCGTGTTGTATCACCGTCGATTTGCTCGCTTTTTTCAAGTGTCGTCTGTAAAATGCAGTTTCCCTAAAATGTCTGGTTTTTTTTTTAAGTTTTGAGTATGTCAAGATATTACGCAATCGCTTATTATGTTTATCACAAAATTTTACGCTGTACTTTATGTAGAGAAAAACTATTATCAAATTAATTACGCGCAAAAATGCCTTAGAACTAAACCTTCTAAACCCATTACTTAATTCAAACATGAGAAATAATTATGTTTGTTGATGAAGAAATCTGAAAATAATTTGTTAATTAAAATAGGTACACAAATAAAATAGTTAAAATATTAAAATCCTGGAAATTCAAAACCGATAAATCCTTCTATAAACAACGATGTATTTTTCCTGAAATCGCTTAAAAAAATAAAAAATATGTCCTAAACAACACTAACTCTAACACTCGAATATCTGAAACACGTAACAGAAAGACATACAAGACATAAACCAGCTCCAGAAAATCTCATCGTACGTTTACGAATGAGCTCTGCCAAATCTGCTACAATTGTCTAAGAAAATAATTGGATGACTCAAAACATCTATAAAATTAAAGAAAATGTGAACGTTTTTTTTTTTTAATTTTAAAGAATGCAAAGCCTAATTAATTGTACATCTACTACTACTACAACTAAATAATTTGTTAATTTTGGTTGGTTTTATTGGCACTGGAACTAACCTAATCAAAAATTTATTTGATTTAAGCCAATTCAAATAACCTAAGATAAAATCGCGTCATGAAAGAATGAAATATAAATATCCAGCTAAATTATCGAAGTTGCATAGAAAGTAAATATACGTTTTTACAATTAAGAATAAAAATAATACAATAGTAAATAAACAAAATAACTAATTATTGTAAGTATTTGCAACAGAAACTAGAAATAACTCATAAGTTTTAAATATTGGCAAAAGGAAACCCAAAATTAAGCATAACAACCGGAAACAATTGCTTTGATTAAAATGTTATTTACTAACTTGAGATTGAGAAAAACGAATTGTAATTTTACGTTACTGAATTGACTTATTTGTTTGTTGACTTGTAAAAATTTAAAATGTAGCCTAATTTTGATATAAGCAACACTAAATTTCTTAAATAACCATATAATAACCATGAGAAGCATGATGTTGTTGAATTAAATAGACGTATACGATTAAATTTTAAATTGAAACATCGCGTTTGTGTACTTTCGCTACTCAACTATCTTTAATAACATCTTAAAATATTTAAAAGAACTAAGAATG
>JARACY010005360.1:0-22162 GCA_029255725.1 Scrobipalpa atriplicella | reverse complement strand
TAGAAAATTCTTTATTAGTCCACAATTAACACTTTCATATTGTAGTGCCACAAAAAAACAGAAAATAACGATAATTGATATATTCATCTTGAATAATGGGCGAAGTAAACGTGTTTCTTGATGCTTGATCTTTTTAGAATAAATTCCTACCCAGTTATGCGTACATTTTAAATTATAAAGATGTTGATACCCCTTGACCTCAGAAATTATCAATGAAAACCGAGAACTGATGATAGCTGTTGTTATTGTTACTTAGTTGTATGTAGAGGTAAAACAATTTTGACATGAAATAAATTAATTCTTCATGTTCAATTGGTAATTTAAATCTTACTTTTAAATAATTAATAATGTGAAAGGTAAAAAAAATTTGAAAAGTTTCCCAAATGAAAGGCTGTCACAGTAGGGCTTGTGGGTATACAAATACCAAATACCTACACAAAATTTTGTTTCTTTCAAAAATCTTCAGTGGTTATGGACTTTACAGCCATTTGAATTTCGTCAAAATATAGCGGCCTATACTAAGTAAGTCTACGATTGCTAAGAAACAGCATAGGCGCGTGACGTCATTTACCTTACGCCCGGTACAAACGTGTGTACCGGCCGGTCACCGGGCGACCGAACGACGCGCTTAATTTAAAATTCTATATCTCGGTAGATAATTGTAATATCGAAATTATTCTTTCATACCTACTATGTTTTTTTAACAGACAATATGATGTATCTCTTCTACTTCAACCCGTACCGTAGTCACCCAATTCCGAGTAGTTCTCTTATTATTCCCTCCACTGTTGGCGGGACAGTAGTTTCGCCATCCAGTTCTTCCCAGTAACCTTGACTAAGTCGCCGGTCCACCTAGCTGGTGGTCTGCCCACGTTCCGTCGTCCTTCCTATGGTTTCCACTCCAACACCTTTTTTATTTAATATGTTGTGGCTGATGATGATGTTGTATCTAATCTATAGGTATTATTTTTCTCAATTATAATAATTTCACGCTAGGTAATTCATTATTTTAAACCTCTTAAAAAACATTCTTTATACATAAGATATTAAAATCTATGTTATTTAATTTAAAAGTACATTTCATGGAACTGATATTTAAAGTTTGTTCAGTTATTAGGCAAAAACATTTGGTAATTTTAATACATGTGATTTATATTATATGCAGTTAAATAATTAACACACATTGTACATTATATTATTTTTTTATTGGTTAATAGGTAGGTTTGCATCTTCCGTCAGCTGTACGTTTGTATCCAGCGGCACACTCAGCTTTGAAGTTTTCCCGTCCTTGTTGTGGTTCAGTACCATTCTTTGCAGATGACTCTGTAGTAGTTGTTATGGTATCAACAGAAATTGTTTTAGTAGAACTGCTCTTAGTAGTGGTGGTTCCTTCCTCAATTTTTTCATCTTTTTTCGGCGTTGTAGTTTTTGGCTCAATTACAATTGGCTCAGTAGTTGTAGATGAAGACACTACTTCAAGTGGTTCATTTTGTTGAGTAGTTTTCTCTGTTACTACTACATTGTCTTCTTCTTTGTTTTTATTTAAATGGAGTACATTTCTTACGTCATCTCTCACAGTTTCTATAGTTTCTTTGCCTTTTTCTAGAAAAGTCTTTACGAATCCACAGTTAACACTTTCATATTGTAGTGTCACAAATAAACAGAAAACAACGAAAATTGATAACTTCATTTTGAATAGTTGACGAAGTAAACGTGTTTCTTGGTGCACTATTCTTCTCTTAACTAAATTCTTACCAAGTTCTGGATACATTTTAAATTATATAGTTATTGATACCCCTTGACCTCGGCAATTATCAATAAAAACCAACTATATTCCAAGAACTGATGATATCATGTTATGATTATTAGTTGTAGGCAAAACAATTTCGCAATCAAATAAGTTCATCCTCCATGTTGGTTGAGTAGTGTTAATACTTATTACTGCTTCTCTACTGCGTAAACAATCTGAAATAATAAAACAAGGAAGTAATTAATACTCTACGAAGATAAAAAATAATCATAACTAGTGAAACCTACATAATATTAAATCATATTATCCGTTTTCAAATTGATTTCATTTAAGTAAAAATTATTCCAAAGCTAAATTTAAATTTAATCGAAGCAAACTGTCTGTCTGTGTATATCAGTCTCTTTACGATAAAATGTTTGCTATCATATAGGTAGTTTGTTGACAACAATATAAATAATACGCTAAAATCTTGCGCATAAAGCATTATAACCATAGAGAAAATACCTTTCTGAAAAATAATAAATTGTCTATAGCTAAACATCTACAACTAAGTTGTAAGGAAACAAAATAATATAATAATAATGCACCTTCAAAATATTTCTCTACATATTCCATTTCCATCGCGCCTGTAACCGTTCCCGCATGGCAAAATTGGCACTCTTATGATTTGGCTACTTAGGGTGGTTCCAACAGGTTCACTTGTTGTTGCGGCCATTTTCAGTTTATCGTGAAAATTGAACACTACTTCAACAGTATCCCCCATAGAGCACAAGCTTAACATCACTATACAAAATATCACAACAAGTCTCGCGTCCATTATAACGAAATGTACTGAACACACTGCGCAGCACCTCTGTTAAATTAATTTACGTCGCGATGTGATCACCACGGCTCCCGACACACTCCATATTGGTCCTTGGAGCGACCGGGCTTGCATTCACGATTATCATTATTTTCTGGTACTTCTATCATCTTTTCCTCGACCTTGTCTGGACCTTGAGTCACATTTTTTTCGGCCCTCTTCGGAATACCGTTTATTAAATCTTTGATAGGATTTCCGAATAGTTCGAGTACGTCACGACTGGAAAACGGAGAAGCGGTCACGAACACTAAAACGTTTAGCATTGTAAGGAGAACTATTACACGCGTAAACAGAGTTGACATTTTTTATTGTAGAAGCTAACAGTTGTGCACACTAAAAGCTTATCGGGTGGAACATTCCGAACAGACGCCTCACAGGCATGATGTCCGTATAGTCACTAATCGATATTATCTTTCCATTGAAGCATGTGACATTATTATTACATTATTTATAATAACTTTATTCACTTTGTAATAAAAACTGTATAAAAATGCTTCAATTGACTGGAGCATCAAAATGTTTATGTATCATAATAATATTTTGATCAAGTCCAATAATTATTAAGTACTTTAGTATAGACCTAAACACTTTATTTAAAATGAGAAAACATAGTAGTTCATATGCGAAAATTGGGACTATCTAATATAAATTTGGGCGTCAAATTAAAAAAAAAAAAATTTTATTCTACCAAGTATCTAAAGTCAAAGAAATATGAGATAAGCTATTTAATTAGGCCGTCAAAATTGCTTGAAAATGCCAATTAAATTATAGAGTACTTAAAAACTTCAAATTCAAACAAATTCATCCAAACTTGTAAAAAAACAGTTATAATTTTATCAATTATTGCCAAACATTGCAAAGGAAGAAACCATTATTTATTGACTACTAACATAAGATAAGCTTATTGTTACTAACCTTTGTTGTCTTTAAATAAATAAATTATTATTATATTATTATTTGAACGTGTTTAGTGAATTAGTGGGTATTATTTATTTTCCGTAATCAATCGCAGTAAATGTAAAGCGTATTCTTAAAAATATATTTACTCGTTGATTTGTTTTACAGAGATAAGTTGTAGTCACATTTACTTGCTTATATAATTAGATCACGTAATCACTATTGTTTTGTTAACTGCTTAAATAATACGAATGAAACTCCGGCTTACCTTATTCAATTCCTCGTTTAAAGTAATCCTATTGCAATCAGGATGCATTTCACAATACAGATTCAACCACAGCACCATCGACTTGATATCGTCCAACTGACGCATCATCACGTAAGGACTGATGTCGAACAGGTGTCGTTTCGCTTTTATTATTACAAAGTCTTTAATGCCCTCGTCCTGCACGCCATTGTATACTTGCTCCTCTTGTACAATCGTAGGATATTTATCAATTTCATCAGACTCATTATCATCCACAAGATGAATATCAGGACGAGCTACTTCACTTATATTATCAATCTCGTAAAATATATTCTTATCTACATTTTTGGTTTTAGCTACAAACGCCTCACTAAAAACTACGAAATACGTCAACAAAAGGACAACAATCATATTTATCTGAGTTTAAGCACTAATATAGAGGTTGTCTGGCTAAGCTTGTAAGAATAAGAGTAAACGAATGTTCATCACAAACGTTGAGACCAGATGTGCCGGGAATTGACCGTATTTGATCTTATTGCATCAATTGACTTCTATTCTGTTCATCTACTGTCGTTAGTTTAGCTTCGTCAATTTATGTTCAGCAATCATGCGTGTATTCCATGTTATTATGTAACTTTTTGCTCAAATACAAAGCGTCGCCACTACCTTGAATATATTTTTGTGGGCAATTTTTTTACATCACAAAACATAAATTCTGCTACGAGTTCTATAACACAATAACATTTCACATAGTAGGTATAGGTACCTAGTGAATATACAGGATGTAAAAAAAACTACTGCGTTCCTTTAAACCACATGTTCTATTGATGATACCAAACAACTTTCCCAAAGCACAAAAATTTTACCACGCAAAAAAAATATTGCCTTTTCCATACAAAGATGCTCTCTCCTCATCTGTAATTTTGTATGGACAAGGTAAAATGTTATTTCATGCTAAAATTTTTGTGCTTTGCGAAAGTTGTTTGTTATCATTACTAGAACACGGGGATTAAAGGAACGCAGTACTTTTTTTACACCCTGTATTTCTAAAATCGTGAGTGTCTAGTTTCTGTCTACTTGTATTGTAATATGTCTTTTTTTCTAAATATAATATAATCACAGTAAAAAAAATCCTAACTGTAGAAATGTACAGATAGAATGTATGTATTAGGAAATATCTCTGATTAGAGTGAATAAAAGTAGCCTTAAGCTTTTCAGCATTATTATGCCACACAAAACTACTAAATGAAGATAAAGAAAGTGTAGTTTCTTATTTTTAAGGTTCTTAAATTTTAGTAGAAAATTATATTTAATTTTATTACACCTAGCTTAAATTAATTTTCAGAAGTCCAGTGCTCTACCAATTCGAGGAAGCGCATTTATTAAAAGTTTTGTTGATCAAAGGAATAAACTCAGTTCGCGATTCTAAAAACAACAGCAGCCCCTTAACTTGAAGTTTGACTGTTATTCTTGGAATTGTTTGTAAACCAATAAAGGTATAGTATTAATTAATTGTGGTTGTGTACCTACCTAAATAAAACTGAACATCGTATCCCAAAGATGGATAAAGACTTCACAAATATTTTTAGTAATCCGCGGTCCTATTAATTTCAATATTTTAGTTTTTCAGGTTTAAATAGACAAGTAAACTTATTTTCTTTATTGAGCGATTTATCAAGATTCATGAGGGTATTTCATTTAGCTCCCTAACAATTGGGTCTCGAAGGTACCTATGTACATGATTTTTGTAACGTCCAATAGCGATTGGAACCTACAGCTTAACGTGCTCTCTAAATTACGTTTAACTGCATGGTATGGGTATTTTATGCGGAGGGATGAAAGTCATGTAGGCAAACGGGTAATGAATTTGAATTGTGGATGGAAATGTTGGGAGAGGTCGACCAAAGAAAAGATGGATGGACTGCGTGAAAGATGAATGTCTAAAACAGGTGTGAGTGTTGAACTGACGGCTGACAGGGATGAATGAAAGAAGAAAACGTATACAAGTAGATGGGATAAAGGCAAGGGAATGATGATTCTTACTTGTCAGATAATCAGGTAATTCATTGTTTTAACCAAACTTAGATTAGAAAATGACATTTGAACCATGGGTCGAACCCACGACTTTCTCCCCAAGAGCCCAGCCCAGCCTCAGAGCCTAAGGCTCAGACCACTAGATTACATAACCAGTTACCAAGTACTTGCCTTTTGATCCATACCGACCGCGGAGTGAAAAATGCCTGTAATATAGCGCATGAGTGAACAGGCGTTTTCTGATTAAAATGCCTTTGCGCTTACGACGATATTTAATTACTGCTGACGCCCAAATTTACACATTTTACACACATGATACACGCGTAGAATTTCTCATTCCTAACGTATTCATTTAATTTACAATAAGAGCACAAAATACGCCAAGTGCTAGGACAAGAAATCCTTTAAACGTGATAAGATTAATACGAATAAGAACATGTTCAGTAGTTCTTGCCTCGGGCTACGTCCCGAGGTCATAGGTTCGATTTACTGCATCCTGGTAACATTTAATTGTAGTAGGTGTAATGTAGAGTAAACACTTTTTCTAAATAACTTAATGCTTCTTTCCAAAAAGTTAATGGCCTTAATCATCTACTTTCATCATTCATCAATTTCATCATAAACAGACATATCAAATTTTTTATCACCTTTACGTCTGCGCTTAGGTCATCATTACGTGAAAAAAGGCAATAATTGTGCTAACCACAACTTGACAATGGAACAATGGAATAATCATTAGTATCATCATAGTACGTACCACTATTATTTTACCCGGAATCCACTACTAGGAAGTAACGAGCGATTGTTCAGTAATTAGATAATTTATGGGCATTTTTTTAATTCACACTGTACTATTGACAGATTGTACGTAAAAGTGATAAATTAGATTATCATATCCATTTGATAATTTTTAATGTAATTTAAATCTTAAATTTATATTATTATTTTCTCTATGCTGGGAACAATATAGAAAAACATAAAATGCTCCAGCTGCCCTTCCTCCTGGGCATGCTGCAAAAGTCAGCAAAAGGAATTCGAGGGTTGCAATTGGGCTGACAACCTATCACTATACTTAGCGATACATGTTACAATCTAAAATTGCCTTCAATATGTGTCAGACGTAGGAAAAAAGCCATTTACTAACTGTTCTACGCTCTGCCTACCCCGTAAGGGATAAAGGCGTAATATTATTACAAATATAAACATATTATGTTTAAAATGTTACTAGTTTTGTCACTTGCTCAATTGTTCTTTAAATATGACAACTGAAAAGTTTGGAGTCGATTTCAACCGCTTTCTCGTAATTTTAATTAATTCTTTCTCATTTCATGTAGGTAAGTTATTTTTCAAATTGCTTCAGAAATATTTGTTAAACCTGAAATAAAAAAAAATCTAATACTTAGATCCAAAAATGCAGGTAGGTACAACTGTTCTTTTTCTTCTGATCCAAGATAATATCTCCATTATCGTTAAACTGACAATATTTCTATGAAACTAATTTTAAGCAAGTCATTCAACATGCAATTCACTAAATTGGTACACGAGCGCAATAAAATTAAATGATTCCGATCCGATATCGATAATGGCCGCGATTTATGGATTAATTAACTTAAAAATATTTCACTGTTTTAACCGCAATTTCACAATCATATTCTGGCAGAATGTCAGTTAACAAAGTTACGCTTATTTAGACAATTTTATTGGTAACAATTCAATAACATTACGGTGAACAAAATTAATTATTATACAACAATTATTATTTATGACAAAAAATAATATCATATTTTTCCACAATCTTCAGATTGAGATGTTAAATTGGAAAATTATTCTTCTACAGGTACGTTGTTTACTTTCTGCACTTGTTCTTCATGTGCTTGGATTTCTTGTGCTGAAAATAAAATAATATTTAGGCAAATAAGACTCTTGTACAAAAATCTATAAATGCAAATATTCCGACAATGTAGAGTTTACGCCTAAATATTTTGTCATTGCCAAAATCATGCGCATATCTAAGACAATGATAAATTATTAATCAGGCGTTGCATATAAAAGACAAGAATATGTTAAGGTTAAGAAATAATGGCCACGATTCGGCGAAATAAAGATTTAACTAAAATAAAACAATATCTGTAATTTTCCGTCTAGAGCGAACAGAAAAGGATGGCAGTATAGACGAACTTATTGTAATCCTGTCATATAGCTTCTTCAAAAAAATTAAAGGATAGTTGGGACCCTTTCACAACACATTTTAACTTCTCTTAACTATCCATAGATTTTTGAACTGACAGACAGGATTATAATAGATCCGTCTATACTGCCGTTGGTTGTTTTATTTTCGTTTTAGGGATTTCGCGAAATCCCTGATTTTTTCATTTCCCTGCGACATTAAGAAATACTAACGTGGTTGTTGACAGTAACGACAACGTCATCACAGTTGCTGATCTCATTGTCTTCCTCCGACGAGGAGCTGGAGGAAGACGAGGAAGAAGAGGAAGAAGAAGAAGATGATGATGACGATGATGAGTCTTTCTTGCCCTGAAAAAGAAACCAAGCATAGCATTAATGTGGCTGATGCTACTCGTAGTATCATCAGTTTCTTTGAAAATTCGTTTTTCTACATATAAAAAAGTATATTCCAAAGGCCCGTGCTTTAAATAATTCTGATTCGAATTTTTATTTATTATACAATATAATAGACTATGACAATAGTCATAGGTATTTTAAAATCGTTCTTTTGTATTTGCTTCAGCAAACAGCAAATACTATTGAAATCTGCTGAAAAATAATGAATATTAATAATTGGATCCGTAGAATAAATACGTTTCCACGAATCCCAGCGAAATTAACCTCTCCCGTAAAGTTGGCGTTCTCCCGAGTATCAGCTAAAGTGGGAATAAAAATAATATTGCGGGGTAAAGTTGTTGTGGAACAGTTTCATCATTATTGCTCATTAGAGCCGCAATCGAGGCTCGCCTGAAGGAACCCGGAACATTCTCCAAACAAATTGGAGGGCTGGCTGCGTTGCGTACCTAGCAGCTCTACCTATAGGTATTCCGGTACGAGGTACACACTGTGGCAGTTATAGCCATATCCAACTAGTTGTGTAGTGTGAAAATGAAAAAAAACTCATTATCGGCAAGTGTAGAAGTTTTGGTTACGACTAAACTACTTCACAGAAATTTAGTGTATAGATAGTTGGGTTCTTTAAGTAAAAGAAGGTGTTAAATTACTTACAAGATTTTAATGTCCAAAACCTATCGATACACGCTCTGCACTTGGTAGGAAGAAAGTTATAGCACAATTCACTGGCCTGAACTTTAACACAGTCTTGTAGGACAAGCGAGCCACGTCACAATGGAGCCGTGATGTTTGCCACGTAGATAGCGAGTAGGCGAAGCAGCGGATGAAATTCCTTCGTAGATAGGAAGCAGATGAAAGCAGCGTAATAGTGACCACGCAACCACCAAAGCGTAGAATGTAGCAGGACTTTCCTAGCCCCAGTTTTGTTCCTGGAATTCCACAGAGAAAGGCCATAGTAAGCCAGAGTTTCGTAGGCACAAGCTTGTCATGAGGTTTTACATCAGCACCAGTGATTTTAGAGATTCAATGCTTTATATTTTAATTAGCTAGCAGCTTGCGAAAGAAACAAAAGGGGAAAGAAATAGAACAGCTTACAAATTATATAGGCCAAGCCTTAGCAAACCTAAAATATTACGAAAATAGCAATGAAAACTCACCCCAGCGGGAATGTAGACAGTTTAGAGTAGTTTAGATTACTAAAAAGTGAACTTCCTTCACAGAAAAATATATAATTTCGTAGAATTAGCACGCGGACATGACGAACACGTGTATTTTTGTAAGCCCAAGGGACACAGCCGTCCCGTCTGAGAGGTTCTGGGCGTCTGCCGAGCGCCAGGCTGCACTGCAGGCCCATAGAAAATGGCGGCGTCGAAAGTAGGTCGACCGCTCGTTTAGAGATGCGTGAGCGCAAAGATCGAGAACCAATACGCGTTCTTATCATTTGTAAGGTTCCGTAGCGATTTTATATTATTAGTATGTAAGAAAATGTCTAATTAACTTAAAACTAATGAAATTAGGTGCGTGTGCTTATCACAACGTCACAGTACCCCCCCACAAAGGGTAGGATTTTGCGTAAAACTAATAGTAAAATCCGTCTACTCCTAACATTAGTTACTACCTCTCACTAACATACCATACAATCATACATTCATCACACAAAAATCTAGCTTACTTGTCTTTTCATCCTATTCATAGATTTAAGACCCTTTTAGACAGAGTGAACACTTTAATTAGAATCAGTGTTACTCAAAATAGCAACTATCAGAGATAATTTGTCAAAAAGCTAAGACAAAACTCCTTAGAACAGATTTAGTTTCTTATATTTTATAACTATTTCCAATTTTAATAAACTAATTGTAAATAATTTAACTAATTTAAGCTGTTTATTTCATTTTAGAGTAGATTTATTTTAGTTTTTATTTTATGTTTATTTATTTAGTCTTTATAATTAATTAATTTTAAGTCTTTTATGTGCCAAAAACCGATAGAGTTACCTGACGGATCGGCTAGCTCATAAACAAGAGGAGATTTCTTACTAATTATTTTACATTTTATGAATTTTGGTGCTAGCTTTTTGCAAAAATATTTATCCTTGTCACTTTGATAAAAAGTTCTTTTCCAAACAGTGTCACCAATGTTAAATTCTGCAGATCTCCTTCGTAAATTATAAGACTGGCAGTTTCGTTCATGCGCTTGCAAGAGCAAAGCTTGTACTTTATTAAAAATTGTAGATAGCACACCTAAGTTTTCAGCATAATGGTCACGAGGTTGGTAGACTACATCGTCACCGTCACTAGTATCAACGTAATGCGAACCACAAGATACTAATTCACGTCCAAATACAAGAAATGCAGGTGTATAACCAGTTACTTCACTCACAGAACTGTTAAGCGCGAATTGTATCTGGGGTATTAGATTATCCCAAGCACGATGATCATTTTGAATAAATGTAGATATAGCAGTCATAATAGTTTTATTATACCTTTCAACAGTATTAACATGTGGTGTGTACTTTGGTGTGTAATGTATGTTAGGAATTTTATATTTTGCAAATAATTGTTTAAGTTTCACGCTCGTGAATTGCTTCCCATTGTCTAGTACAACGGTAGAAGGAATGCCATGAATCAAAAACACATTTTCTTCTAAAATTTTAGTAACTATCTCTGCAGTAGCGCGTTTAATTGGAAATAGTAAACAATATTTACTAAAACAACAAGTCACTACTAAAATATAACAGTTTTGTTTCCTAGTTGGAGGTAGGGGTCCAACGAGATCAACACTAATGACTTGATATGGTCTAGAACATATCTTTGGCCTTCCGAGATGACCTAAAGTAGCGTGGTTTTGATGTTTATGAGAAATACAATCGTCACAAGATAATACAGTTTGCACGACGTCAGAATGCATACCCGGCCAGTAATATTTTTGACTCAATCTTCGGTACGTTTTGAAAATGCCAAAATGACCAGCAATAGGCTCTGAATGATTCTCAAGTATAACAGCATTTCTAGCTTCCTTAGGTACAACTTCTTTCCATTCAAATTCAGAATGCAAAACACATTTGGATTTCATTAAACGGTAAAGACGACCATTTTTTACTATATAGTTAGGAAATGAAGTCGGAGCATTCTGGCAACCATTGTAGATGTTGAGGTACCATTCATCGGTAGTTTGAGTCGAGCTTGGACGAGTGTCTATTGCAGAAATAGGAAGAGCACGAGATAATGCGTCAGGTATCACGTTATCAGCACCGCGACGATGCTTGATATCGAAGTTAAAGGCTGAAAGACGAACGCCCCAACGAGCCAGACGTCCTGTAGGATTATTTAAGTTAATGAACCACTTTAAGGCAGAATGGTCGGTATACACTATAAACTTTTGACCATTATCGAGGTAGCACCTCCAGTGTTCCAAAGCCACTAAGACAGCAAGAGCTTCACGTTCCGTTATACTATAGTTTCTTTCCTGTGCAGACAACGACCGACTCATATACGCGATTGGGTGTTCAACGCCGTTTATAGTTTGAGTGAGTAGGGCACCCACACCATAATCACTAGCATCGGTGTGAACTTCAAAGGGTTTGTCATAATCTGGGCAAGAAAGAACAGGAGCAGAACATAGACAAGACTTTAATTTCTGGAAAGAGTCTTCAGCTTCTTTAGTCCAAAGGAAAGGTACATTCTTTTTCCGACTAGTAAAAGTTAACCGATTTAACGGACCAGCGATAGTACTGAAATTGGGTACGAATCTTCGATACCACGAGGCAGTACCTAAGAATCTTTTGACCTGTTTCTTGTTAGTAGGGGTAGGGAAGTTAAGTATAGCTTCGACCTTAGCAGGATCGACATGGAGACCACGAGAGTTAACTATATAGCCCAAATATTTCAGCTCATTACGAAAGAAAAGAGATTTTTCTAGATTAATAGTTAGGTTGGCCATTTTAAGTTTTTTGAAGACTTTTAAAAGTGTAGAAATATGAGTTTCAAAGTCAGGAGACGCGATAATAATATCGTCAATATAGACAAAAACTGAATTCTCGAATTCAGGACCTGAAAACAAAGTGTCAACTAGACGTTGCTGGGTAGCAGGCGCATTACAGAGACCGAAAGGCATAGTAACAAATCGGTAGGTACCTCGGCTAGGAACGTAGAATGCAGTCTTGTCTCGATCATTTTGGTCAATAGGAATTTGCCAAAAAGCTTTTGAAAGATCAATACTAGACAAATATTTAGCATTCTTTAGACTATCTAAGATATCCGAAACGTAGGGTAGTTTATAAGCATCTTTACGAGTTACAGAGTTAAGCTTTCGACTATCAAGACAAAATCTCAACTTTCCGTCCTTTTTAGGGGTTACAAGAACTGGAGAAGACCAAGGACTTTCACACTGCTCTACAACACCCAATTGAATCATTTCATCCAATTCCTCACATATAACCTTTAGCTTTGCAGGAGGCATTCTATAGTATCTTTGTCTGATAGGTAAGGTATCTTGTGTGTCAATCCGATGAGTTATAAGATGTGTACGACCTAGACCTTTCTTAGCAGTTGATATTTGTTCAAATTGCTCAATCACATTGTCAGCAGTAATTTTTTGAGGCTCACTTAGTTCACCGTAAGATTGAAGCATAGTATTAGAAGACTTAGTAATTTCTAAGACATTTTCTTTCGAAAAAGTAATAGATTTTATGTGTTTAGGAAAAAGATTAAACAAGTCCCAGAAGTCATGACCAAGTAATAAAGATGACTTTACTATAGGTATAACATAAGCTTTAAGTATGTGGAATTGGTTTTCAAAGGACACAGGTAGGTTAATATATCCAAGATATGGCAAGTCTTGTCCCCCAGCAGCAACAAACTCGTCATCATCTTCGTCCTGAAGTATAGAAAAACCCCAATTTAATAAATCTAGATGTGAGTTATTACCAAGGACCGTAACAGTAGAACCAGAATCAAGCAATCCACATAGAGTTCTGTCACCGACCTTTATAGTTGCATAGGCTCTTTTATCATTATTAGGTTTATTGAAGATCGAAGCAATAGTATAAACTTTGAAAAATCTATTAATAGTTAAGAGCCAATCATTCCAATCAGCACTGCGATCTTCAGAAGTTAGTTTTTTGGAGTAGAATCATTTAAATCCTTGTGACAGTTAGGACAACCAGGGTAAATTACATCCTTTTTACCGCATTTGAAACAAATAGGAAAACGCTCCTGTTTACATTTAAACAAGGAATGGCCAGTAGTCCGGCACCTTGGGCAGAAAGTGTTTGAATTATTAGAATCCTTGTTAATGGCAGCGATAGTCTGCGATTGAGAGCTAGGTCCAGCAGTGTACATATTAGGTTTAATTCCTTTATTATTATTAGTGTAGTGTTGTTTGTAGTAGTTTTCAGTGTTGTATTTTTGTGGTGTGTAGCTTTTATTGTAGTTATTATATTTTTGAAAAGTAGGATTAGTCTGATTATTTCTGTTGTAGTAATTTTTAGCATTGTTAGATGTAGTTGGTCTCACAAATGCAAGATCAGGAGCCAAAGTTTCATGTGTGACTTTCGGAGGTTCACGATATTGAACAGTATAGCACTGAACATTCTCAAAGTTGCGGCAGATAGTACGCAAAGTCTCAATATCATTTATGGTGGTAGTAGCAGACGCAGATGCAAGCACACTCGCATAGCAGGGTTTAATGTTATGCAATAAGATCTGTAATTTATCGTTTTCAGAAAGAGGTTGAGACAACCTTGAGAAAAGTTGTGACATTATAGAAAAATATACAGTAATATTTTCTGTATCGCCTTGAGTACGGTTGCGAATTTCCGTCATTAACCTGTAATCATAATCAAAATGGCTGAAATCAGAAATAAGCTTCTTTACCAAATCTTCCCAGCTATTTACTGTATCTTTAATACCACGAAACCAGTGCAAGGCGTTACCAGTAAACATTTCTGTAGCGTAGGCTAACAGCTTGTGAGAAGGTATACTTCTAGACGTGCGCAAGTCATTAATTTTTTGTATAAATGCATGCACACAAGACGTGCCATCGTATTTCAGCTTAAGTAAATTTCCGACTTTATAGTGGTCGCATTCAGTCGATTCCAAAGGCGGATCAGAGTTAGTTTTTGTTTGAGGCTCAGGCTCTTCAGTCTCAGTTAGTTGATCGAGTTCATTACGAGATTGTTCAAATATGTCTTCAAGGATCTTAAGTCTATTTTTCAATGAATTATTACTCCTATCAAACCGTTTTAGTCTGTATTGAATGTGCAAGCCTAAAGCTTCAATACGTTTGCAAGAGCTAGTGTCAAATTTAAGTTTCTGAGATTGTACTTTTAATTTATAATCAGCAATGCTAGTTTCTAAGCCAACAATATCAATGGTAGGGTCGATACCAGATTCAGCAATATCCTCATTAGGAATTAAAGATGTGAGTTTATTAATTTGCTTACGCAGCTCTAAAACCGTAGCGGCAGGTTCTTCGCCTCGTATCGTCACTTCATAGGATAGTTCGTTTTTGTTGAGCAAGAAATATTTAATAGGGTGAGTTCCCATTTTGCGTACTTAAATCAAGAAAATCTTAAGATACATGCAAAATTTTCAGATTCTTTGTAATATTAAAGTAAATGGAAGTTATTACCTATTAAATGCTATTAGTTTAAGAAACAATGATGATTTGTATAATATGATTAGGATACGTGCTGTTCTTTACAGAAAACTAATGCGATTTGGTGCTAGAAAAGGTCAAAGATTTAAAAAAAATGAAAGAAGAAACAAGCAACTAAATAGTAGGAGCTAAGCGTGCAAAATCAAAGAAAATATGCGAACTATTACGTATCATTGTTTTACAAAGACCAATGTTATCCTTTTCGTGCAATAAAAAAATAAAACAATATTAATATTGTATTAGAATTAATATGATGAGATAAACACCTTTAGTTTAAATAATTGTAGAAAAAAAATTTTTTTTTTTTTTTTTTGTACCAAATACGTAACAGTCACAATAATTGAAATAATATACAGTTCAATAAAATAACTCTGAGTACGTACCAGTTCGCTGCAGATAGTAGTCACCGCCTCGCTCACAATGGAAGTTTCTAGATGATAAGTGACATGAGAGCTGCTAGACCAAGAAACAAGTGCAGTTTGTGTACCGATAGAACCACGTTAAATAAGGCGCCACTGTGGCAGTTATAGCCATATCCAACTAGTTGTGTAGTGTGAAAATGAAAAAAAACTCATTATCGGCAAGTGTAGAAGTTTTGGTTACGACTAAACTACTTCACAGAAATTTAGTGTATAGATAGTTGGGTTCTTTAAGTAAAAGAAGGTGTTAAATTACTTACAAGATTTTAATGTCCAAAACCTATCGATACACGCTCTGCACTTGGTAGGAAGAAAGTTATAGCACAATTCACTGGCCTGAACTTTAACACAGTCTTGTAGGACAAGCGAGCCACGTCACAATGGAGCCGTGATGTTTGCCACGTAGATAGCGAGTAGGCGAAGCAGCGGATGAAATTCCTTCGTAGATAGGAAGCAGATGAAAGCAGCGTAATAGTGACCACGCAACCACCAAAGCGTAGAATGTAGCAGGACTTTCCTAGCCCCAGTTTTGTTCCTGGAATTCCACAGAGAAAGGCCATAGTAAGCCAGAGTTTCGTAGGCACAAGCTTGTCATGAGGTTTTACATCAGCACCAGTGATTTTAGAGATTCAATGCTTTATATTTTAATTAGCTAGCAGCTTGCGAAAGAAACAAAAGGGGAAAGAAATAGAACAGCTTACAAATTATATAGGCCAAGCCTTAGCAAACCTAAAATATTACGAAAATAGCAATGAAAACTCACCCCAGCGGGAATGTAGACAGTTTAGAGTAGTTTAGATTACTAAAAAGTGAACTTCCTTCACAGAAAAATATATAATTTCGTAGAATTAGCACGCGGACATGACGAACACGTGTATTTTTGTAAGCCCAAGGGACACAGCCGTCCCGTCTGAGAGGTTCTGGGCGTCTGCCGAGCGCCAGGCTGCACTGCAGGCCCATAGAAAATGGCGGCGTCGAAAGTAGGTCGACCGCTCGTTTAGAGATGCGTGAGCGCAAAGATCGAGAACCAATACGCGTTCTTATCATTTGTAAGGTTCCGTAGCGATTTTATATTATTAGTATGTAAGAAAATGTCTAATTAACTTAAAACTAATGAAATTAGGTGCGTGTGCTTATCACAACGTGCAAGAGCAACAAGCTGATAAGGGTTGGTCAGTCAAAGAAACTGATCAACTTTCACCTGGCACTTCTTTCAGAAAAAAAAAAATTGGACTCTCCATACAAATTGTCTGATCAAAGTGGTCATTTTGTATGGGAAAGTCAAACAATTTTTCTTTGTTTTCTAAAAGAATTTTCTGGCGAACGTTGTCTGAGCAACCTCTATCAGCTGTCCCTCACACACCTTACAGTACATGGAAATAAAAGTAAAAAAATTGCTCTTACGTTTTTGCAATCCTCTTCTGATGATGATGAAGAAGAAGACGATGATGAAGACGATGACGAAGAAGACGAGGAATCACACGCGTTGCGTTTCTTCACCTATGAAGTAGAAGTAAAGTTAGGCTCGTATTTATAATCAGCTCTCAAGAGTAAAAGCAAATTTGAGTTCGTATCAGAAATGTAATTTCAGTACAAAACAGTCTGTCAAATCCGTACTTAATACTGCTCTCAATCTTGAGATCGCTTTACAAATACGAGCCTTAGAGTCTGTTGGTCTACATAGTTTCATTTATTCTTTTATTCTAGTTTCCATAAATAATCCCCTACCCTTATTTATTAGGGCTATAATAGATTAGGTGGTTGTCACATTACTTCTAATCGAGTTGGTTTTCAAATCGACGATCAACCCGGTGAACCCTGGTGTCATAGTTTTTAAACGGTGTTATTACATAATGAGAACTAATAGGCCTCTGACATGGTTTTGTGTAACGGCCGATCAAAAGTGCCCTCCAAAGCACGGAATGTTTTTTCTTACAAAAAAGACAATCAGGTGATTCAGCCTGAGATTTTTGAGTCCTACACAAACTAGGGAAAATCTAACAAACTGAATATATTTTTTTGTGTTTCCGCGTGTGAATCGAACCCACGATCTACGGATTGATTCAGACCACTAGACAAAGAGGCAGTTACGTTAAGAAATTAAGCCTTTTAAATCTGATTTTTATAAACAAACGTAATACTTACTAAAGTTGACGCTAGTCACAGACATATGCTAGGCTCCTAAAGGTTTCAATAGTCATTTAATTTATTTTATATAATATTATTAACCAACTAGACAATAAATAGATAAATTCCTGAATTGAACTGGTTACAAATTACGTTAATAATTCATCATCCACTGATTTATAGGAATTTATTTTAAGTATGCACTCGTCAATTATTTTCGGTATTCCTATATCGTGGTACTTATTTATTGATCTAACGCATATTTCAAAAACTTTTCATGGTTGAGTAAAACAATGGAGCTAACAAGCAAATTTTATAACTAGAGAGAATTTAAGGCTTGTATTTATGAAGCGATCTCAAGATTGAAAACAATATTAAGCATGAATTTGACAGGCCGTTTTGAACTGAAATGACATTTCTGAAACGAACTCAAGCTCGCAGTCAGTCTCAATTTGATCTACATAAATTGCTAAGATATCGCCTTCACCTCTGCGGACCGTCCTAATTCATTATCAGTAGCATGCAGCCTTGTAATTGTTTATGTAAAATTATAAATAAAGATGTGATAACCCTAGGTTGACCTGAGTACTGCGTATTTGCAAGGTCTAGCCTTCGCTGTAAAAAATTAAGATTTTTCCTCAAACAGATTGGTAGGTACAATAAATTTGACGTAATGGAAGATTTCTTAAACTTTTAAATATATTGTGTTTTGAATACTCACTTCATGTACTTGTACATCTTCTTCGCACCCTCTGTAAAAAATTGACGAAATTATTAGGAGTGAGTGAAAGAAAAATAACCTAAAGTAGGATGATTATAACATGTTATAATCCAGAGACTTGTTTGATCATAGTTGAATGAAGTCCAATGTGAATTTTCACACTAATATAATAATAAAATGAGAGGGCAAAACTGCAACTATAATAAACATAACGTTTCGACATCCAAAAAAATCAAACAACAGCGAAAAACTATTCAAATACGTTTTACAGAAACTAAACTTTGAGATCAGATTTTATAATTTTCAGTATTTTCAAAGGACTTATTTCCAATGGTGAACCTACCCTTAACTTTAACGTTTATTTTGAAGATATCAAAGTTATGTACATAATATTTAACTACCGTCAAAATACAAAAGTTATGCATACTTTTGAATAGACTGGAGGTCATGTACTTAATTTGACAAATAAAACAAAAAAAAACGAGAGAGGAGCCTTGCTATTCTAATAAGTATCAATAAAAGATAAAAAATGATCTATTTGATGCACTTACCCTCCTACACACTTGATAGGCTTCGTTTCAGTCAGCGCCACTGCCATCAGCGCCACTAGCAGAATTAGAAGTCCCTTATTCATGATTGCAAATCACTGGAAAACAACATAGAGAAACGTGAATACACTAAATCCGTAAGTAAATACCTATGGTAGGTAGGTATAGCTTGTTTTAACACTGGTATCTAACGGAATGCGGATAGCCCATACGCACTAAGCCTGCTACACACAGTGCCGCCGGCATGGCCACCGGCCTCAACGCGTGCGGCATGTGTGTGACCTTTACGCATGAGCTTTCTGCATCAGTGGTCTAGTAGTCTTAGTAGACTTCGATTCTTGATCCGGAGGTCGTAAATTTAATTCTCAGTCCAGTTTGGATCAAACATTACTTACAGGATGAATTACTGAATCACTGATTCGCTGAAAGTTTGAATGAATCCGTGATTTGGAATGCATGTTTGCCTAACCCGTCGGTATCGTTTGCTATCATTGATAGAAAACACAAAATTCAAGTGAATTTATTACGTAGGTATGCTATATTTAAAACGAGGCAAAATTAATAAAAAGTAGGTACTTACATTAAAACAAAATCCAAAGTAAATAAATTCCACGAATACGAGCGATCAATTCGGTAGCACCTAGAGATTTGCACTCTCTGAATTCGACTGAGGACTGATAACCCAAATAAGTATACACTGATAAATAATAACATTTAAGTAATAATTTACATAACTTCTAGGGTGACCAGCGCGAGGTCACTGATAAACATTCTCATCCTAATTTATCTTTGCAAAATATTTTGGATAATTTGTCCTTAACCTAAAATCCAGAGCTGAATGCAAAAACAAATATTGCAAGCGACAATGAAATCAATACTTCGTAATGATAATTATAATTATTTCATTGAACTACCTATTTGCATTTCAGTGTTCCATTCTGAAGGATGTAAAATACCTACTGTCACATGTCACATGTATGAGAAAATGTCATGCACCTTTGTACAATGTCGAATGCGTCTCTAGTGGAAGAGGAAGTAATATCAAAGATGTGGTAGACTATTATTATTATTTGGCACTATTTTATTTGGAATTCAATTACCGAGTTAAGTAGGTAATTCAATTTTATATCGATTGGTATCAAAAAACAAAATAAAGCAATTCTATTACATGTTCAAGTCCCCTTCCTTCAGGGATTATTCAGTAAATGCCAGATAGCCACCGTCAGCGGGAAAACAAGCTCCTTACAAAAATAGAAGGGACTTTAATATCCTTAAGTAGTGATGATACTGCCCCTCGCATAAAAGACTTGCAAAGTAATCCACAGAAGCGCACAGATAGCTCACGAATCTGCTTCAGTCATCGCAACCTTTTCAAAGGAAGGGGTCCGGCCCGATCGGAAAAGCACCGCTTTACATTTTTTCTTCTCTCTCTATAAATTACAACTTTCACAAACAATTATTAAGAGATTACCTCGAGATTCGTTCAAAAAGAAATCGGTAATATTTTTTTTATTCAAAATATAAAAGACTCAATATTTAAAAAGAAGTTTTCACACAAAAGAAAAAGTGACTTACAGACGAAGTGAAAATTTGAAAAGAAATCGTTTGGTAACTTCCAACTTATTGAATTTACCTGTGAGTGGTGTTACTCGCGGGTGAAATTACGAACCGGTTTAAAAGTTCCCAATGAAGTGAGTTCGGAAATGGTATTATAAATTCAGGAGTTTACAATCACACCGCGCTCCTTGCCGACGGAAAAAAAACCCTTGGCGGGAAACTCGTTCTAACTTTTCCTATTTTTCTGCGTTAATTTCACCTGAACCCATTACACTTTGCAACAATTCTTAGTGCGAACGTTTCTATTAGGGGTCTTAAATTGCATTTTAAATGACTTTCTTGATACTTCGTTGGAAGATGAGTTAGTTCTTCGGCGAGTTCGAAGTCTTGCTGCATGTTTATTAAACTCATTTCAGAAGCGATCTAAACGATTTAATACGTTGAACATTTTGCACTATATGTATCAGGGTGAAAATTTATGTTCAGCAGTCGGATAATGATGATGATATGCATCAGGAATATACTAAGTATTTTCCATCTTCTAAAACTTAGAACAGAAAGTTGTAACAGACTCCATTACACACGGAACGTTCATAGTGCGAAAGTAAAAGCGCAAAAGTGGTATCAAACTTAAGCAATGAAATGTTAAGGATGAATAAGTTAATTGGTCCCGGAGCGTATCGGGCTCTTGTGGCACAGAGGAATGCATTTAAATTGGATTTTAAGAGCAGAAATCACCGGCTCCCCCCCCCCCCCCGCTGCCCGCGCCTCCCCGCCTTGTTAGGGCCAATCTCAAAGTTTACGTAAACGAATAAACCTTTCAGACTGAAACTGAATTTATCGGTGCCCGTTTCGAGTGAAGAAAAAACTACTCGAAATGAATGTTCAAGTTTTTCAATAAGCTCATTTCCGTGTTTTGCCGTTACGCGGATTTTAGCTTTCGTTATTTGATTCATCAAAGGCGTCTACTACACTGTATGATGTAAACTCAGCTTATAAAGTTACACAAAAATAATACTCACTGCTACTTAATATTTGCTAAAATTCGTTGCACAAAATATGATGGAAAATTGCACGTTAAAAACGTGTTTATGAAATAGTTTTACACAAAGCTAGAGTATCGTGTTCAAAGTAATGACATATTTTTAATTAAATTTTTGGTTGCTTTAAAATTTATTTTTTTAAATGTTTATGAAAATATTATACTTACAGAAGACTCACCTAATTATTAATAAGTAATTAAAAACTGACAGACTTTATACACAATGTGTTATAATTGGTAGGCTAAATATACCTACCTACTTCACAATGTAGTCCTAACTTAAAGAACAAATTAGTCGTAAAAAACATAGTACCTATTTGGTCATGCGTGCCTTATTTTGGAAAATCGATCATTTTCGGTGGGTGTACGTACGGTGCATGGTGTGTATTGAGAGTGTACCTACTATTAAAACAGCAGTTCGTTTTTTTTGTTGAATTTTGTATTTTATCAATTACTCAGGAAACTACTCGTATCAAAAACGTTCTTTGACAAGTTCGCTAACTTTACGCCTAACCTTATGCCACCTTTATCACCTTATCAAAACTATCAAACTCTTCATACCTACTAGCAAACCCACACAGAATATAACCTCTGCCTGTCCATTTATCCCAATAGCTCTATACTCCATCCATATCAGCGCAACCCTTGTGAATTTTTGTTACTCATCCGCTAACAGACCGAGCTGTCCACTTAACTTGAATAATGATGCGCGGCGGGCCGG
>JARACY010005359.1:0-22163 GCA_029255725.1 Scrobipalpa atriplicella | reverse complement strand
AAACTCAAGCATGAGTCCCACACTCTATTCATCACTCATCTTGCAAATTAGTTTGATCCAAGCCAGTGTTATGGTCGTACTAATTTTTTGTCGAGGTCTAAAACGTGCTGGGCGGATGTAAACAACTCTCTATTTCAATGAGACAACGAAGCTTTGAATAAAAATTGTGACAGTGAAATATGGACTGAGCTTTGAAAGCAACTAATTGATGACAAAGCTAATTAATATTCAAAAGATGAAATAGTACATTTTGAGTATAGTATTAAAGAGAAATAATTATAATAGGTACTATGGTGGAATAAAAGAAAAGAACCATAAAATATTCAAATTATAATGCAAAAAAAAAGAACCTTAATAATTATTGCCAAATTGACACGCAATTTGATGCAATCTTCAATTCCGCTTTTACTTGCGATTCAGTCATCTTTTACATAGTGCCTGTCAAATTGGTATGTTTTGAAAGAGAGAACTTCATCAAAGTTTAATTTAACGCATGAATCACTTGTCTGAACATAGAATCGATGAATTCATCAAAAAATTGCGTTTATTTGATGAATAGTCCAATGATGGTAAATACGAGAAAGATGAGAATGACTATGCTATCATAGCTTGGTTTCGATTATGATTGATCATGCGACCAACTCAATCTCTTTGCATTTCTATTTTCCTGAATTCCTCCAAAATGTACTTTTTTGGGTTTTAAAAAGGGATCCAGTCTTTTCTTTATTTCAGTTTAGTTTTTACTTGCAAACAATTTCGATGAAAATTATAGCAAAGCAATTATGCTTCTTAAACGTTTATATTCTTTCATTATACGTATTTTCTACTAATTCTCATAATAGCATCTGATGACGATGTGATTTTCATTCGTTACGCGTTCTCTTAATGGTAATTCTCTCCGACCATATCGAATGGTTTGACCACAAACATCACGATAATGTGGCTTTTAACATGCACACGTCTTTAGGCATTAACAACAGCTATTCAGCAAATGTTTACTTCAACTTCACACTCTATGCATCGCGAATCATCATTCAAAATCATAATATTTGTAGATTTAAGCTTTCTTTTTCACCTACTTTGGTTAACTACTATTTTATGAATGCCTAAAAAATTCTAAATGGGAAAAAGAGAACGGTGGAATTTGAAAACGAGGATATTAGCATGCAAATTAAATAGGTGGTAAAAGTTTTAAGAATTTAATAACCATCGGGAATTTTAACAAAATTTGCGGTTGATGCCACTGCTTCTCCTAAATCCTATTAGGTATAATTTGCTTTTCAGATTGAATTAGGGAGACAAATAAAGTAATTTTAAATTTCTAATATAATAAACACTGCTTAGGTTGCAAATCCCACAAAACAATTTTCTATTTTCCTTCAAGTTAATCCTCTAATTTAAATGAATTACTTTCCATAAAGTTTCTTTTGAAAATCTACCATTAGTATTGATCAAATAATTTAAAAATTATAGCGTTTGCGAAGAAATTTTCCTCTATCATATTCTGTTTGCATAAATAAGCAAGCGAGACCATCCATCGCATGCACGACTTTGTCTTGTCCTTGTCACTGCATCGATTTATAACGACGCAACACACCACACCTGGGCCTCAAGTCTGCTAAATGAATCGTGTCAAAATGGCATGCCGATGTCGTCTCAATGGTGACATTTTGAAGATTTCGTATTCTGTTAATTTTTTTAGAGATCAATGTCTTTCCAATGGTGTCACAATGGTGTTTCAATGGTGTTTCAATGACTTGCTACAGGATGCCACTGTGATTTTTGACAGGTCAATCTAAAATTTGACGTTTATGTATGGCCACGCTTTAAATGAGCACGGCGAAAAAAGGAACTAACACCGTCATCTTGAGATTTGACAGTTCTCCTTGTACTGCAGGGCCCCCGCCCACGTTCATCTAGAACCGCGTCGTACTGAACCACCGAACCGCCACGATGTTTTTTTGGTATTCTGCTCTTCGATGGCTTCATGACGGCATGTTAATTTCGTATTCTACTAAATTTTGACGTTTCGCCTCCATGCGATTTTGGCCGTACTGACGCCATTGAACAACCATACCTATTTTCATAGTGGATTCGGTTAGTGTGTATATATTTTCATATAAAATGAGGCCCTACACGTCGCTTAATTTACGAAACCACATTTTGAGGGTATTTTGCACTCTCAGCGCTATTTAACATGGGAAGTTTTGTATATGGTTTTATTTCTAAAATATGAAAAGTAACAAATTAAAAATGTAGCCTTCGGAATAACGTTCACTGTGACGTGTTAAGTAAGGATTTCAAAGATTCGCCAAGTTGGCTACCGCTTGGTAGCTCAGTTGGCAGAACGGCACTCCAACGGTCGCAGGTTCAAACCCTGCGCACGGCAAATTTCAAATTTCTTACTTTTCAAATCGACAAACGAAAATAACACTCTGCCACGTTACGTACTTGGTGGGTTTAACAGAGGTATTGAGCTCCATGATTTAGCTTAAGCTGCTATTATGCATATTAGATTATCTATTAAGGCCAGTGTTAATATATGCTAAGGGTGATTTTTTATATTATAATATTTATGTATTGCAGTTTGCCAGCATTTCGCTTATATATTAAGTACAACACACGAAAACTTTTGATTTCCTCTCTTCATTTGTACAATATGACCGAAAAAAAAACAGGTGGAAAATTCTATGTAATTTTTAACCAATTTTTATAATATAAATGTGGAAATGAAAGCACGATTAAATTAATGAAATTCGACCACTGTCTCAACCAAATAAACTTTATTGACGTACAAAAAACACAATTAATTTAAATAAATCAAGAAGAATATATTAAGTCGTGTACACTTTTCTTGAGTGTGGTGTGTGATTGATTTTTTGGGTGCAATCTGATTGAATTGAGATGCTGTTTGCCTGCACTATCTATCCGCAGCCGTAGCGCCGAAATTGTGACCCTCTGTTGTACGCGTGCAGTGTGCCAAGTGCCAGTTGTAGTAGGTGATTCTCCATAAAGTCGATGAGCGTGGTTTGTCCGACCGTGGTCTACGCTCGCTCACGGTCCTGTTATTATTTATTTATATTCTGTAAATAAAAGCAAGACATGCATAGAGTGTGAAGTTGAAGTAAACATTTGCTGAATAGCTGTTGTTAATGCCTAAAGACGTGTGCATGTTAAAAGCCACATTATCGTGATGTTTGTGGTCAAACCATTCGATATGGTCGGAGAGAATTACCATTAAGAGAACGCGTAACGAATGAAAATCACATCGTCATCAGATGCTATTATGAGAATTAGTAGAAAATACGTATAATGAAAGAATATAAACGTTTAAGAAGCATAATTGCTTTGCTATAATTTTCATCGAAATTGTTTGCAAGTAAAAACTAAACTGAAATAAAAGAAAAGACTGGATCCCTTTTTAAAACCCAAAAAAGTACATTTTGGAGGAATTCAGGAAAATAGAAATGCAAAGAGATTGAGTTGGTCGCATGATCAATCATAATCGAAACCAAGCTATGATAGCATAGTCATTCTCATCTTTCTCGTATTTACCATCATTGGACTATTCATCAAATAAACGCAATTTTTTGATGAATTCATCGATTCTATGTTCAGACAAGTGATTCATGCGTTAAATTAAACTTTGATGAAGTTCTCTCTTTCAAAACATACCAATTTGACAGGCACTAAGACAACAAAACTGCAATCTGTCAGCTGAATGAATCATGCTGATTTGAAAACGACAACATGAGTCCCACACTCTATTCATCACTCATCTTGCAAATTAGTTTGATCCAAGCCAGTGTTATGGTCGTACTAATTTTTTGTCGAGGTCTAAAACGTGCTGGGCGGATGTAAACAACTCTCTATTTCAATGAGACAACGAAGCTTTGAATAAAAATTGTGACAGTGAAATATGGACTGAGCTTTGAAAGCAACTAATTGATGACAAAGCTAATTAATATTCAAAAGATGAAATAGTACATTTTGAGTATAGTATTAAAGAGAAATAATTATAATAGGTACTATGGTGGAATAAAAGAAAAGAACCATAAAATATTCAAATTATAATGCAAAAAAAAAGAACCTTAATAATTATTGCCAAATTGACACGCAATTTGATGCAATCTTCAATTCCGCTTTTACTTGCGATTCAGTCATCTTTTACATAGTGCCTGTCAAATTGGTATGTTTTGAAAGAGAGAACTTCATCAAAGTTTAATTTAACGCATGAATCACTTGTCTGAACATAGAATCGATGAATTCATCAAAAAATTGCGTTTATTTGATGAATAGTCCAATGATGGTAAATACGAGAAAGATGAGAATGACTATGCTATCATAGCTTGGTTTCGATTATGATTGATCATGCGACCAACTCAATCTCTTTGCATTTCTATTTTCCTGAATTCCTCCAAAATGTACTTTTTTGGGTTTTAAAAAGGGATCCAGTCTTTTCTTTATTTCAGTTTAGTTTTTACTTGCAAACAATTTCGATGAAAATTATAGCAAAGCAATTATGCTTCTTAAACGTTTATATTCTTTCATTATACGTATTTTCTACTAATTCTCATAATAGCATCTGATGACGATGTGATTTTCATTCGTTACGCGTTCTCTTAATGGTAATTCTCTCCGACCATATCGAATGGTTTGACCACAAACATCACGATAATGTGGCTTTTAACATGCACACGTCTTTAGGCATTAACAACAGCTATTCAGCAAATGTTTACTTCAACTTCACACTCTATGCATGTCTTGCTTTTATTTACAGAATATAAATAAATAATAACAGGACCGTGAGCGAGCGTAGACCACGGTCGGACAAACCACGCTCATCGACTTTATGGAGAATCACCTACTACAACTGGCACTTGGCACACTGCACGCGTACAACAGAGGGTCACAATTTCGGCGCTACGGCTGCGGATAGATAGTGCAGGCAAACAGCATCTCAATTCAATCAGATTGCACCCAAAAAATCAATCACACACCACACTCAAGAAAAGTGTACACGACTTAATATATTCTTCTTGATTTATTTAAATTAATTGTGTTTTTTGTACGTCAATAAAGTTTATTTGGTTGAGACAGTGGTCGAATTTCATTAATTTAATCGTGCTTTCATTTCCACATTTATATTATAAAAATTGGTTAAAAATTACATAGAATTTTCCACCTGTTTTTTTTTCGGTCATATTGTACAAATGAAGAGAGGAAATCAAAAGTTTTCGTGTGTTGTACTTAATATATAAGCGAAATGCTGGCAAACTGCAATACATAAATATTATAATATAAAAAATCACCCTTAGCATATATTAACACTGGCCTTAATAGATAATCTAATATGCATAATAGCAGCTTAAGCTAAATCATGGAGCTCAATACCTCTGTTAAACCCACCAAGTACGTAACGTGGCAGAGTGTTATTTTCGTTTGTCGATTTGAAAAGTAAGAAATTTGAAATTTGCCGTGCGCAGGGTTTGAACCTGCGACCGTTGGAGTGCCGTTCTGCCAACTGAGCTACCAAGCGGTAGCCAACTTGGCGAATCTTTGAAATCCTTACTTAACACGTCACAGTGAACGTTATTCCGAAGGCTACATTTTTAATTTGTTACTTTTCATATTTTAGAAATAAAACCATATACAAAACTTCCCATGTTAAATAGCGCTGAGAGTGCAAAATACCCTCAAAATGTGGTTTCGTAAATTAAGCGACGTGTAGGGCCTCATTTTATATGAAAATATATACACACTAACCGAATCCACTATGAAAATAGGTATGGTTGTTCAATGGCGTCAGTACGGCCAAAATCGCATGGAGGCGAAACGTCAAAATTTAGTAGAATACGAAATTAACATGCCGTCATGAAGCCATCGAAGAGCAGAATACCAAAAAACATCGTGGCGGTTCGGTGGTTCAGTACGACGCGGTTCTAGATGAACGTGGGCGGGGGCCCTGCAGTACAAGGAGAACTGTCAAATCTCAAGATGACGGTGTTAGTTCCTTTTTTCGCCGTGCTCATTTAAAGCGTGGCCATACATAAACGTCAAATTTTAGATTGACCTGTCAAAAATCACAGTGGCATCCTGTAGCAAGTCATTGAAACACCATTGAAACACCATTGTGACACCATTGGAAAGACATTGATCTCTAAAAAAATTAACAGAATACGAAATCTTCAAAATGTCACCATTGAGACGACATCGGCATGCCATTTTGACACGATTCATTTAGCAGACTTGAGGCCCAGGTGTGGTGTGTTGCGTCGTTATAAATCGATGCAGTGACAAGGACAAGACAAAGTCGTGCATGCGATGGATGGTCTCGCTTGCTTATTTATGCAAACAGAATATGATAGAGGAAAATTTCTTCGCAAACGCTATAATTTTTAAATTATTTGATCAATACTAATGGTAGATTTTCAAAAGAAACTTTATGGAAAGTAATTCATTTAAATTAGAGGATTAACTTGAAGGAAAATAGAAAATTGTTTTGTGGGATTTGCAACCTAAGCAGTGTTTATTATATTAGAAATTTAAAATTACTTTATTTGTCTCCCTAATTCAATCTGAAAAGCAAATTATACCTAATAGGATTTAGGAGAAGCAGTGGCATCAACCGCAAATTTTGTTAAAATTCCCGATGGTTATTAAATTCTTAAAACTTTTACCACCTATTTAATTTGCATGCTAATATCCTCGTTTTCAAATTCCACCGTTCTCTTTTTCCCATTTAGAATTTTTTAGGCATTCATAAAATAGTAGTTAACCAAAGTAGGTGAAAAAGAAAGCTTAAATCTACAAATATTATGATTTTGAATGATGATTCGCGATGCATAGAGTGTGAAGTTGAAGTAAACATTTGCTGAATAGCTGTTGTTAATGCCTAAAGACGTGTGCATGTTAAAAGCCACATTATCGTGATGTTTGTGGTCAAACCATTCGATATGGTCGGAGAGAATTACCATTAAGAGAACGCGTAACGAATGAAAATCACATCGTCATCAGATGCTATTATGAGAATTAGTAGAAAATACGTATAATGAAAGAATATAAACGTTTAAGAAGCATAATTGCTTTGCTATAATTTTCATCGAAATTGTTTGCAAGTAAAAACTAAACTGAAATAAAGAAAAGACTGGATCCCTTTTTAAAACCCAAAAAAGTACATTTTGGAGGAATTCAGGAAAATAGAAATGCAAAGAGATTGAGTTGGTCGCATGATCAATCATAATCGAAACCAAGCTATGATAGCATAGTCATTCTCATCTTTCTCGTATTTACCATCATTGGACTATTCATCAAATAAACGCAATTTTTTGATGAATTCATCGATTCTATGTTCAGACAAGTGATTCATGCGTTAAATTAAACTTTGATGAAGTTCTCTCTTTCAAAACATACCAATTTGACAGGCACTATGTAAAAGATGACTGAATCGCAAGTAAAAGCGGAATTGAAGATTGCATCAAATTGCGTGTCAATTTGGCAATAATTATTAAGGTTCTTTTTTTTTGCATTATAATTTGAATATTTTATGGTTCTTTTCTTTTATTCCACCATAGTACCTATTATAATTATTTCTCTTTAATACTATACTCAAAATGTACTATTTCATCTTTTGAATATTAATTAGCTTTGTCATCAATTAGTTGCTTTCAAAGCTCAGTCCATATTTCACTGTCACAATTTTTATTCAAAGCTTCGTTGTCTCATTGAAATAGAGAGTTGTTTACATCCGCCCAGCACGTTTTAGACCTCGACAAAAAATTAGTACGACCATAACACTGGCTTGGATCAAACTAATTTGCAAGATGAGTGATGAATAGAGTGTGGGACTCATGTTGTCGTTTTCAAATCAGCATGATTCATTCAGCTGACAGATTGCAGTTTTGTTGTCTTAGTGCCAATGGCAAACTTCATGGACATTCGGATTCGATAACTTCCCTGTTCCCTGCTACAGATGATCTTTCCTTCCCTATCTATAACAGTCAATACAACTTTATTTTATATAACTATTGTACCTTTAGATCCATTATCATCATTAGGGTCATCATCATGTTACAAAGCAAAAATGTCTGGTTCTTTGGCAGGTATTTATTAGTAGCGGCTTCTGACACCTCTCTAGTTTTTGATGGTCACCATCAACCTCCGTCAGACAATACCGTTATGTTACTGTGGTTATGTAATGGCGATTCTATCGGCTTTCGGTGGGAAGTTGCACTTTAATCAACTACTGGTAATTTCATATCTATAATGATAATAATTACCATCGCTTCTATTATCAAGTTGCGTGAAAATTTACGGGTATTTTCGAATGGTAACACCTTTTATAGTCACGACGTAATATTCAGTGTTACAGCCTTGTAATAAATAGTGCAATTATTTACAATCGAATAGGAAACTATAATACCTTTTGTTGATTTGAAATATTTTTGCAGCGGAAAGATGTTAATTAGATTTGTGTTGCTGTTGTTATGCAACAATAATAAAGATTACAACAGCAAATGTTTCAGAATACATTGAAATTAAGTCAGTTTTGGTGAACCGTCGTGCAATTTCATTGTAATTTACATTCATCTCAGCCTAACTGTCTCATTGTTCGAAATTTCTTAAGGGGTGATGAAATATCACAAATTAATTGCAATGTGCTAATATTTTTAGTATCTAGTCTTCTTCTTCTTCTTTAGTGTCTAGTCTAGCTACTAAAATTTTTACCTACTTTATATTTATAATATTGTCTGAAGTATTAACTAGTCTTAATACATATACATTATTTATGGATATTTCTAAATCTACCCAGACACATCTTTCATTTATCTGCATAGAAATTATTACCTGCTGCAACTCCTGCAAGTAGGTGCTAAGGCCACACATAACAACATTAACTACGGTCTAATAAACTCTTGCGCAGGCCGTGTGCGCTGCTCGTTTTACACCAACGTCATTTGCATTGTAATCTGCAGTTTTATGACTTGAGGTTTTTAATGCTGATGTAGTTTGCTAGCAACAAGACATCTTCATTACCAATTACATTAAATTCTCACTTTAATGTATTCTTTTCATCTTCTTCTATCGTTATGACATATTGTTTCATCTGACCTATCTTCAAAGTACCTACCTACATGAAAAAGTCAATTAAATTTTCCCTACGAGCTACCAACCTGAATATTTACCTTCACGCTATTCTATCTTTCGTCGTCATTTTTTATCTTTTCATCAATGGCTTTTAAAGTAACGAATCTATTAATGCACTTTCTAATGCCATTAATAGCTCAAAGAAATTGGGGAATAGTTGGCTCGTCATAGTGTTGTGTGATAGGAAAAAATAAATTGTAAAATGATAGGCACTGACAGACAAATTATTGTTGGTCAGTTGCACCAACAAACACTGCTGCAGAAAAAAGTGAAAACCACCATTTAAGTGTTGACAAGACACGGAACTTTGAATGTATTGGTTCATTTGATAATGAGCAACACGGACGTTTCGCAAGCTGCCGGCACCGCCCCGGCAGTTCTGGTAAACCGCATCAATGCTGGTTAGGTACGGCATGTTACTTGATATAGAATGGCGCAGTCTGCGCATTGCAAATTTAATCTTAAATTCAAGCGTTTAAGTGTGAATCTTAGAGAGTTTTTTTTCCACTACTTCAAGAAGTCTGGCATATTATAGCTGGTTAGGTACCACCGGTAACCGCGGTTTTCTGGCGCAACCTCAACGGTAATCCGAGACCATTGGTGTTGCGAAAGGGTAGAGTTACCAAAGGGTCGGTCGGGTCGATAATGCAGCGGGTTTGCGAGTAAGCAAGTAATATCGTGTTGCGATGGGTTTGCTCTTGACTCGTCTAGCTGACGATGAAGTAGGTGGTCGTAAGCCAGAAGGCTCAGTCTGTCTTTCGTAGTCTACCACCAGCATTTAGTTACCTAGCCTATACCATTATTATTATTAGCTAACCTGATTCTAAGTGCGTACTAGTATTGATTCAGCTTCAAGTACAGAACTTAGATGAATAGATAATTTTCGTAATATCATCACATCAGATAAACCGTTTAACCTGCCTGACATCTTAAAAAGATAAAAATAATTGTTGCACGATTCCTTGCGGTTTATACCGACTATTCCTGGAATTCATCGATGGAGGTAGTTTTTGTCTCGACGAGAAAAAAGGCAGTGCAAGAGACATTCTGCTGAATGGCGCCTGCTTTAACAGTCTTGCTTTTTATAGCATCAGTCAGAAGACAAATTGAAGCAGGCTTTGATGGAGTTTTTGCGGCGCATTAAAGCACTTATGACAGTAATTCTGGTTCGAGACTAGCGGCGCCACGATGATGTATCTATCTACAGTAAAAGCGTTTCTTGTAACTTAAGGGACAAATTGATGCCAGTAAGTTGATAGTTTTTGTTGTAAGGTCTATTATGCTATTACTTTTTCTACATCTGACTGGCGCCAAGTCATACACAGTAACCGTGTCTTGCAGCAGATTGCAGCATTACCTAGTATTAGTGGTTTTTGTTCCGTCAGTCAGTAACTAAGTAGTTCTTTTCCAAGAATTTCTGCCTTGGCTAGCTTAGTGATGTTGGTTATAGTAATCATAGGTTTTACCTCTGTGTAAATCGAACCCATAGCCCCAGAATCGAGAGCCCAAGTAAGAGACTTCTAGACCACAGTGGCAGATCCGGCAGTATAATGTGAGTGGTTTTTGTTCCGTTGATCAGTAGCTAAGTATGCCAAGAATGCCTGCCTCGGCTAGCGTGATGATGTTGGTTACGGTAATCATAGGTTTTAGCGGCTCCGCATTCAGTTCTGAGACAGGAATCTTATTCTTAACGTGGCTAAAGACTGAATAGCTCTAGGAAGTAAAAGAAATATTTTGGACCAACTGATTGACGTCAGAACACAATATTGTTATGCCTTACATTTGCATTAAAAATACCTATCCACAATATTGTCCTATTTGCACAGTTGATTTAAAATGATTTCCTAAACATGACGTCTACGTCTGCGGCCAAGATCTCTAGATCGATACAATTATCTTGGACCTTTCCTAACTCAAAAGCGATATCATAATAAACAAATCAATTACCAATATCTCTGTCTCTGAGAAACACGGCTAAGCTTTTATCTGTGATGAGAATTCTCTGATTGATTCGTTTCCGTACGCCCTAGATTTCGGAGATTATCTAGAAACGTAGGAAAGGAACCAAGCACGGAGCGATTCAAGGTTGGAACAGTCATAAACCTTGAAAGGGGAAACGAAATTCTGATAAACAAGAATTCTTTACACACATTGAGTTTGAGTCAGACTTGTAATTCCTTACGGGTCAGGCAGAGTTTCTTATACTCTTGATGATTTTTTAAGGGACAATTTAGGATGATGTCCTTGCTACTTAATTAATACCAAAGGTTACTTATAAGCGCGGGCGCCTCTGATACTTTGTTCAAGTTACTGCATTTTTCAAGAAATTGAAGACACTGACTCATTACCGTCCGTCCACTGTTAATCGTCTTTCTCACCTATCGACAACTTCTCATCGATATCGGCAACTCTTCTTCTCCCCTCCCTGCGTTTTGTTATTCACGAACTGTCTACCATATTCATTACTTATACCATTTCCTCTTTTACTTACTTGTGTAGTGTATTACAATTTTATGTACGAAACGTTGAAGAAAAACTGCCAATTGGCGTGAAGCCAGGGGTTGGGTTTACCCAATAGATCCCCGTTGCGATTGCGCAGCATTTGAAGATATTTTACAAGAATACAAATACTTACGTTACTGTTTACCTACTGTGTTGGTTTGGTCTGATTGAGGTAAGTTTATAAGTACACAAACATAAAAATCATGTTGAATTCCTCACAAGGTTCCTTACGGACGGACTACAACATTTTCCATCTTTTCTTTGTCCTCTCCCAACTTTTTACCTAAGTCTTGCTACTCTGAATAAAAAATCCCTCTAATTTGTTTGTGCCAGGTCCTAGACATCAGCTAGGTTAGGTTACCACAAAGTATACCCTTTACTTTACAACCTGATGTAACCAGAGCTGACACCAGAAATCTGATCCTCACCAGGATTACCAGGCTGACCCGGCCCGACCGGAATGGCCGTATCGCGTTACCTCACGCATTTGCAACCGCCACCACTTTGATTGAATCGTCATGCCTTCTTATGCGTGCAAGTTTACCACTTGGTTTGACAAATCCCCTTACCGCAAAACCGCATTAACTAGACATAATCCAACTTTCAGGAAAACCAACAACAGTAATTAACTTATTAAACAACATGATAAGCAATAATTACTACTCTGTGGTTACAAAGGCGTCAGAACAGCACTTATAGGTAACGCGAGTTTTTTACATTCATTTCTTCCATACATAAATAGCTATAGCTGGCACGCGAAGCTGATTATTATCACGACAAATTGTATAGTTTTGTCATATTGCGTTGGGATTTAGTTACAAATGACATTAGAACTGCAGTCAAATAGATGATTCTTAATTTGCAATGCACAGCGGGAACCTGGCTGATTTTTCTTCTATAGATACTTCTTAGTAGTTTACAAGAAAATTGGGTGTTTTCCATGACCCAAATAACTTTCGCACGACGACGTTTCTTTCAAAAGTTCAGCTACCTTACTCGTACACCATTTCCAGTCTCATTACCTACTTTTATTCAGCTAAAAAAAAGTTACTCCAAGTATAATTTTATACTCTTCTATAAGAAAAGGTTATGGAAGGGAAGTTAAATTGCGACACCATTTCTCTCCAGAGCTTAGCTTATATTATATATTCTTTGCCAGAGCTCTGATTAGATAAATATAAAAAAGCTGACTCTAAAGTTTCAGATTATTATTTTATTATATTAAGAAAGGATCTAGACAAGCATGGTCTAATATGCTAAAGACCTAGGTACATTTGAAAAAGGATTGTAATGCAAATATTGGCATTCCAACTTCTCGAATGTGGGTCTTCAATCACTGCATTTGCAACAGAGATTGTTCTGGTGCAATTGGTTGTGCAGATGTCGTGGCCATATCGTAGAATCGTCCATATCATGAAATGCTCGACAATTTCATGAAGTGGTCGCATTTCATGAAATGTTTCACCATCCATTGGTCATATCATGATGTGCCTTGGCCAAATCAATGATAAGAAATCGTTTGTCGATATGGTCAACTAAAGGCGCGGCTACTTCATCAAATGGTCAACATTATGTTGATCATATCGTAAAATGGTTTCATCAATTACCGATAGAGGCGCTGGAAGCGCTTTGTTTATAAGTCAACATGGCGGCCATTGACAACAATATTTTTTCTCGCAATGAAAAAGGAAATAATTTATCATTAAAAAACTAAGAAAGTGATTATATTATGATGAAAAAGTACTCGAGTATTATGCAAGTCACGCAAATACCGAGCAAAATGTAAAAAACCGCAGAGTTTGGAATTTTTACGATATGGCCAATCATGGATGACAAAATCGTTAAATGTTCACTATTTAATGATCTGGTCAAATTTAGCTGCCCACATCATGAAATGCGATCATTTCATGAAATTTTCGAACATTTCATGAAACGGGCAATTTTACGATATGGCCACGACATAGACATTGATTGCAGAGTATAACGGCATTTAACACTCGGCGCACGATCTGCGATAATCAACTACTGCGGACTGCGCACGAATGGGTCTGTTTCAATGCTTATCAGTATCGTGTTGAAACAGTCAGTGTGTATTTTTATATTTGTTCAGAATTTACTATAAGGTGTAAAAATACTAGATGCCTATATTTAAAAACTAACCATGCTGCAGATTTGTTTACTTTGGTAACACATTTTTTGTAATGTCCGGCGCTTTAGAACTCTTGGTCGGTTAAAATACATCTCAAGTCGTTCAAAAGTCACTTCTCAAAAATTGCAAATTCGCATCCCCTCAACCCTCTTTCCTTAACCACCGTTGAAGACCCCTCAACAACAATAGCAAAGTACGAGTGTACTCACAAAGCATCAGGGGCGCTCGAGATGAGTTGCTATGACGATCAGGCAGGTGGGGTGGATCAATAGATGAATTTACGAGCAAGACTTGCCGACAAGGTCGGGAAGGGAACGTCACTCAATATAAAACAAGATACATAAATATTTAATGAGGATTTACTAGGAATTTAGGAATGACTTTTCGTTAGTTTCATGTTTAATTGATATCAATAAAAAATTGGGAAATCCAATCAGGAGATGCTGTTAAAACACTTTTTTTGACAACACATGTTTTTGATGTTTTTTGTTTCCTTGCGTAGTTTTTCGAGCTATGGAGAAAGAAATCATGCTAACTATAGAACGTGTAGCGATGAAATGCTGACATGTTGGGAATGACTAAATTTTCTTTTCTTTACAGAAAGAATCTCGAACAGACGTGCAGTTCCACCTGGCGGCGCTGAGGGGTGACTGCGACAGGATACGACAGCTGCTAGACACAGGGAAAGTGCACATCGACTCCAGAGACAGAGTAAGTAATGCGACCACTCTTTATGTTGACCGGTAAAGTCACCAAATGCAATGATCAATTTACTTACGATTATTTACGATGTCTATTGGCTAAGTCCAAACTCCAGTATCCTCAATGCACTAATAGGTTAGGTATGTTGTAGGTAAGTGCAGTCTAGACTCACAGACTTGCGACCTAGACGTCCATCAGTTCAGTGTTACTATTCTTTAAGTACTTGAGTGTCTGGCTTGACTCCAAGACACTTTACTGTTGCGTAAATCAATATTACAAAAACATTTCGGTCATTTCAGTTTCAGTCCAGACACTCCAGATTTTCTAACTAAACAGACTTCACGCCCTTTGTGGCAGTTTCCATAGGTACAAGTGCGTAGAATTCTTAGTTAAATCCCTGATTAATAGATTTATTTATTTTGCAAAATAGCGACGAATAAAACAAGCCTTAGTCTGATGGTAAGCGGGGACCGATATCTAACTAAAATACTGACGCATTGGTAACTAGCAAATCTTCAAAAAGCAATACACACCATAGTCACAAAGTGAATTTTGTCATGCGCCAGCAGTAATTATGGATTAGGATGAGAATCAAAAACCAGCGTTCAAAACCCCCCCTGCAAAAGCTCTCTCGACCGGAAACACAATAGGCCAGGAGCATAAAACACACAAACGCTTTCATGTAAACTCTCTGCCTCGTCATGAGCCAACAATGCCTCTATAAACCAGGTACTGGTAAACAATCATGGCTGCTAAAATAAAACTCGCTGGCCCACTTTCAGCCAATCTCTACTCTTTGTTTGTGGTCGCTTCAATGCTCAGGATTGTAAAGGTAAAGCGGTGGCGGGTGATGGATGTTGCTGGTTTGCTGTGTCATGTCATGTATTGCGCTAAATAGTCAGGACTAAAGAACGAAGTGTTGAGCGTAAATTGCCTAACCTTGGAATGTTAAGTAGGCAGGAGCATTGTGTATGTAAGGAGGTATTAGGTAATAGATTAATTAAACATAATATCCCGCTTAGGTTAAATATACACACTACAACTGATGATGACCATAGCGACATAGCCCTCGATTGCAACATAATTATGTTCGACTGAAATCCTTTTCGGTATCGAGTCCTATAAAACAGCTGATGTTACCTAAATATACCTTTTACTGTCTCCAGATTTTCATATTGCTCAGAGGACTGATACATTTTATCCTCTCCTTCATCGATATCTTCTTCGCGAAATCTATTCGCCCTCTCTTATCACTTGCACAAAGCCGGCTAAAGGTTACCATTGTGATGATTTATACGAGCAGCTGGCGTTCCTTCACCTCACTGTAATGTGACGTAATTCCTTCTGATGCGCTTGCGCAAACCAGGTGCCTGCGGATTTCGGCGCCGGATGGTCCGTATTGAAATGTAGTTCATTGTTGTGATGCAATGACGACAATTGGATTATTGCTAAGATTAATTGGCTACGCTTGGAATTCCTAGATTTCTTTTGATGTTGAGGTAGGTCTTTCTATGTCGTTGTCGTTGTTTTTGCTGATCAAGACCTCAACAGTTCTTGACATAAATACATACCTTTACGTAAATAATACATTGAATAGAATGCATTGCTGTTGTTGTTACATTCATACTTTATGCTAACAATATTTTACACGTTTCACTTGTATTTCTATTTCTTTATCTTCACATAAACTTTTTATAACTCCTTCCTGCTCATAATTTTCTTGCTCATACACTTCACTATCTTGATCATAAATAAAATCTCCCAACACGAAGAGAACAGTTTCCGATATAAATAAATATGCAACGTGTTAACGCTCGACTTGACGTGATAGGTGGAATGGAAGCAGCGCAGCTAACAGGAGATAAATGTGCAGTAGAGCATGTGAAGTGTTGACTGCATTCTAGTTGTAGATATAAGCTCGGGTAAGTACAGTGGCGTTCACAAGTGTCGACTTAGAGTCTAGAATGATGATGCCTTTAGGACCATTTTGTCGACTTCCCAAAAAGTTGAGTTTCCTAAAATGTTGACTTTTCATAGTTTCGCAAAATGGTCCTAAAGGTGATGATGATAGTAATACACTACTTTTAGAAGCTGTTGTATTAATTTACTACGCTATTAACTACCATGATATTACATATTCTGATTATGTCACCTTGTAGTCACATCAGTCACATGTGAGATCGATTTCATTATACTGGCCTTGGCCTTAACTTTGGGTTATAATCGATCGAACAAAACGACCGTGTAAATAACTATGCTTATAAAAAATTGGTTTCCAGATTCTAGAATAGTGAGAATAGTAGCAAGTGTTTATAGTCGCTGTCTTGGTTAAGATAACTTAGATGACTAGTCAAAACCAATCCTATCTATTTTCAGTAATTATTTCCCGGTTCACAATGATGGTGGTTTTGATCTCCTGAATCTTTTTGGGTCCGGGAATTCTTGGTATTTAAAACCCAGCTTATAATTACTACTCCATATAGTAAACATAATCCTTATCTTATCTAGCCCACATCATCCCATAGTAACATAAAGGCTTCCCTCTTCTTTTTCAACCTGTTCCACTTTGAGCTTTCAGGTTTCACTCAGAGTCCTGCAACCTCAGTCTATCTCGATACTTTTCCACCAATACAGAATTTCATTTTCCTTTTTTCAGGATGGAACGACTCCACTAATCCTGTCAGCAGCGATGGGGCACACAGACTGCGTCAGGGAGCTCTTGGCCCAAGGAGCAGATCCGGCCTGTTGTAGAACGGTATGAAGATAATCATCTAGTTTCAGTCCACTGCTGACCAATTTGAGAAGCCAACTTGTGTGTATAGACAAAAGCAGTATTTTGCGACCGCGGCTGCTGTAAAAATTCCGAAATGTCAGGATTATAATAATCCTTTTTTAATAATTAAAATCCGCTCAAAATAGTTTTGCAGTTGTGAAAAAAGAAAGGGCTATAAAAAATTACAACATTATGCATGTAAATGTATGTGTAAGCACAGATTTACCATTAGGTAGATTAGAACAGAAGCAGTCGCGTGCGTGCAATCTGATAGCGATCGTCAAGTGTTTTGCTTTCGCGGATATGACTATTTCATTCAGCACACATTTTTTTATTCGTGGCACATTTACGGGCTGGCGAGTTTTATTTTAGCAGCCATGATTGTTTACCAGTACCTGGTTTATAGAGGCATTGTTGGCTCATGACGAGGCAGAGAGTTTACATGAAAGCGTTTGTGTGTTTTATGCTCCTGGCCTATTGTGTTTCCGGTCGAGAGAGCTTTTGCAGGGGGGGTTTTGAACGCTGGTTTTTGATTCTCATCCTAATCCATAATTACTGCTGGCGCATGACAAAATTCACTTTGTGACTATGGTGTGTATTGCTTTTTGAAGATTTGCTAGTTACCAATGCGTCAGTATTTTAGTTAGATATCGGTCCCCGCTTACCATCAGACTAAGGCTTGTTTTATTCGTCGCTATTTTGCAAAATAAATAAATCTATTAATCAGGGATTTAACTAAGAATTCTACGCACTTGTACCTATGGAAACTGCCACAAAGGGCGTGAAGTCTGTTTAGTTAGAAAATCTGGAGTGTCTGGACTGAAACTGAAATGACCGAAATGTTTTTGTAATATTGATTTACGCAACAGTAAAGTGTCTTGGAGTCAAGCCAGACACTCAAGTACTTAAAGAATAGTAACACTGAACTGATGGACGTCTAGGTCGCAAGTCTGTGAGTCTAGACTGCACTTACCTACAACATACCTAACCTATTAGTGCATTGAGGATACTGGAGTTTGGACTTAGCCAATAGACATCGTAAATAATCGTAAGTAAATTGATCATTGCATTTGGTGACTTTACCGGTCAACATAAAGAGTGGTCGCATTACTTACTCTGTCTCTGGAGTCGATGTGCACTTTCCCTGTGTCTAGCAGCTGTCGTATCCTGTCGCAGTCACCCCTCAGCGCCGCCAGGTGGAACTGCACGTCTGTTCGAGATTCTTTCTGTAAAGAAAAGAAAATTTAGTCATTCCCAACATGTCAGCATTTCATCGCTACACGTTCTATAGTTAGCATGATTTCTTTCTCCATAGCTCGAAAAACTACGCAAGGAAACAAAAAACATCAAAAACATGTGTTGTCAAAAAAAGTGTTTTAACAGCATCTCCTGATTGGATTTCCCAATTTTTTATTGATATCAATTAAACATGAAACTAACGAAAAGTCATTCCTAAATTCCTAGTAAATCCTCATTAAATATTTATGTATCTTGTTTTATATTGAGTGACGTTCCCTTCCCGACCTTGTCGGCAAGTCTTGCTCGTAAATTCATCTATTGATCCACCCCACCTGCCTGATCGTCATAGCAACTCATCTCGAGCGCCCCTGATGCTTTGTGAGTACACTCGTACTTTGCTATTGTTGTTGAGGGGTCTTCTAACGGTGGTTAAGGAAAGAGGGTTGAGGGGATGCGAATTTGCAATTTTTGAGAAGTGACTTTTGAACGACTTGAGATGTATTTTAACCGACCAAGAGTTCTAAAGCGCCGGACATTACAAAAAATGTGTTACCAAAGTAAACAAATCTGCAGCATGGTTAGTTTTTAAATATAGGCATCTAGTATTTTTACACCTTATAGTAAATTCTGAACAAATATAAAAATACACACTGACTGTTTCAACACGATACTGATAAGCATTGAAACAGACCCATTCGTGCGCAGTCCGCAGTAGTTGATTATCGCAGATCGTGCGCCGAGTGTTAAATGCCGTTATACTCTGCAATCAATGTCTATGTCGTGGCCATATCGTAAAATTGCCCGTTTCATGAAATGTTCGAAAATTTCATGAAATGATCGCATTTCATGATGTGGGCAGCTAAATTTGACCAGATCATTAAATAGTGAACATTTAACGATTTTGTCATCCATGATTGGCCATATCGTAAAAATTCCAAACTCTGCGGTTTTTTACATTTTGCTCGGTATTTGCGTGACTTGCATAATACTCGAGTACTTTTTCATCATAATATAATCACATTTCTTAGTTTTTTAATGATAATTTATTTCCTTTTTCATTGCGAGAAAAAATATTGTTGTCAATGGCCGCCATGTTGACTTTATAAACAAAGCGCTTCAGCGCCTCTATCGGTATTGATGAAACCATTTTACGATATGATAACATAATGTTGACATTTGATGAAGTAGCCGCGCTTTAGTATGACCAATATCGACAATACGATTCTTATCATTGTGATTGGCCAAGCACATAGAATATGACCAATGGATGGTTGAAACATTTCATGAAATGCGACCACTTCATGAAATTGTCGAGCATTTCATGATATGGACGATCTACGATATGGCACGACATCTGCACAACCAATTGCACCAGAACAATCTCTGTTGCAAATGCAGTGATTGAAGACCAACATTCGATAGTTGGAATGCCAATATTTGCATTACAATCCTTTTCAAATGTACCTAGGTCTTTAGCATATTAGACCATGCTTGTCTAGATCCTTTCTTAATATAATAAAATAATAATCTGAAACTTTAGAGTCAGCTTTTTTATATTTATCTAATCAGAGCTCTGGCAAAGAATATATAATATAAGCTAAGCTCTTGGAGAGAAATGGTGTCGCAATTTAACTTCCCTTCCATAACCTTTTCTTATAGAAGAGTATAAAATTATACTTGGAGTAACTTTTTTTTTAGCTGAATAAAAGTAGGTATGAGACTGGAAATGGTGTACGAGTAAGGTAGCTGAACTTTTGAAAGAAACGTCGTCGTGCGAAAGTTATTTGGGTCATGGAAAACACCCAATTTTCTTGTAACTACTAAGAAGTATCTATAGAAGAAAAATCAGCCAGGTTCCCGCTGTGCATTGCAAATTAAGAATCATCTATTTGACTGCAGTTCTAATGTCATTTGTAACTAAATCCCAACGCAATATGACAAAACTATACAATTTGTCGTGATAATAATCAGCTTCGGCGTGCCAGCTATAGCTATTTATGTATGGAAGAAATGAATGTAAAAAACTCGCGTTACCTATAAGTGCTGTTCTGACGCCTTTGTAACCACAGAGTAGTAATTATTGCTTATCATGTTGTTTAATAAGTTAATTACTGTTGTTGGTTTTCCTGAAAGTTGGATTATGTCTAGTTAATGCGGTTTTGCGGTAAGGGGATTTGTCAAACCAAGTGGTAAACTTGCACGCATAAGAAGGCATGACGATTCAATCAAAGTGGTGGCGGTTGCAAATGCGTGAGGTAACGCGATACGGCCATTCCGGTCGGGCCGGGTCAGCCTGGTAATCCTGGTGAGGATCAGATTTCTGGTGTCAGCTCTGGTTACATCAGGTTGTAAAGTAAAGGGTATACTTTGTGGTAACCTAACCTAGCTGATGTCTAGGACCTGGCACAAACAAATTAGAGGGATTTTTTATTCAGAGTAGCAAGACTTAGGTAAAAAGTTGGGAGAGGACAAAGAAAAGATGGAAAATGTTGTAGTCCCGTCCGTAAGGAACCTTGTGAGGAATTCAACATGATTTTTATGTTTGTGTACTTATAAACTTACCTCAATCAGACCAAACCAACACAGTAGGTAAACAGTAACGTAAGTATTTGTATTCTTGTAAAATATCTTCAAATGCTGCGCAATCGCAACGGGGATCTATTGGTAAACCCAACCCCTGCTTCACGCCAATTGGCAGTTTTTCTTCAACGTTTCGTACATAAAATTGTAATACACTACACAAGTAAGTAAAAGAGAAATGGTATAAGTAATGAATATGGTAGACAGTTCGTGAATAACAAAACGCAGGGAGGGGAGAAGAAGAGTTGCCGATATCGATGAGAAGTTGTCGATAGGTGAGAAAGAAATCATGCTAACTATAGAACGTGTAGCGATGAAATGCTGACATGTTGGGAATGACTAAATTTTCTTTTCTTTACAGAAAGAATCTCGAACAGACGTGCAGTTCCACCTGGCGGCGCTGAGGGGTGACTGCGACAGGATACGACAGCTGCTAGACACAGGGAAAGTGCACATCGACTCCAGAGACAGAGTAAGTAATGCGACCACTCTTTATGTTGACCGGTAAAGTCACCAAATGCAATGATCAATTTACTTACGATTATTTACGATGTCTATTGGCTAAGTCCAAACTCCAGTATCCTCAATGCACTAATAGGTTAGGTATGTTGTAGGTAAGTGCAGTCTAGACTCACAGACTTGCGACCTAGACGTCCATCAGTTCAGTGTTACTATTCTTTAAGTACTTGAGTGTCTGGCTTGACTCCAAGACACTTTACTGTTGCGTAAATCAATATTACAAAAACATTTCGGTCATTTCAGTTTCAGTCCAGACACTCCAGATTTTCTAACTAAACAGACTTCACGCCCTTTGTGGCAGTTTCCATAGGTACAAGTGCGTAGAATTCTTAGTTAAATCCCTGATTAATAGATTTATTTATTTTGCAAAATAGCGACGAATAAAACAAGCCTTAGTCTGATGGTAAGCGGGGACCGATATCTAACTAAAATACTGACGCATTGGTAACTAGCAAATCTTCAAAAAGCAATACACACCATAGTCACAAAGTGAATTTTGTCATGCGCCAGCAGTAATTATGGATTAGGATGAGAATCAAAAACCAGCGTTCA
>JARACY010005358.1:0-22166 GCA_029255725.1 Scrobipalpa atriplicella | reverse complement strand
CTGCTCGCAACGGAGGCTGCGCCCGTGGAGAAGCGGATCTGTGTAACAACACAATTTTTCATGAGACGACTATCTGATACAGAGCAAAGACCAAGTGACCAAGTACAATAATGATGACAAGTAAAGAAGACCGTGATTATTTACTCAGTGATCATTCCTTCTTTCTAAAACTTAATTTTGACAAACAAAATTTAATTTCGAAACTTAAAAATAGAAAATCTAAAAATCTGTCACAATCTGAGGTCACACTGTCAGTCTTTGATAGATTGTCAAAGCGAAGAAACGATATTTTTATAAAAGTTTATTTATTATTTATTTACATTTTATATTTGTTTTTTACTTTTTATTTTACAATGAAATCCTTCTAAAAATCGCAAGATATGGAACCAGCAAAAGTAGAGCCTCCTAAGTTGCCCGATATGGTGTAAGTTTTACTCTAACTCCCAATTATATTTTATGTTCAGGTTTCATTATAATTTATTTAGGTAACCTGCATTGTAAACAACAGAAAGTGCTAGGGCATTATTTAACATCAGCCACGGAGATAGCACCTTGGTTCTTAGTTCAGGCACATCGGGGTCGTATGTCGACTCGAAAACCCATCTATAAGAATGAGTTCCCATCGGCATTTCGACATTCAATCTCATAGATTAGCTCTTTATAAAAACATACAATAAGATTCAAGAATCACGGTCTTATCGTCACAAGCGATATCTTCCAGACAACCCTGCATGCCAGAAGGAAATTATTTGTACAAGAGCAAGTAGCTACGGCAAAAACAAAGAAAAGAAAGTACTGAACTAAATAACCTACAAACTTAATCACTACGAAGCAATATAACATGTACACTACAAATATAACATTACATACTAAAATACCTACATAAACATACCTCATACTCATGATTGAGATGCTAAAATAGATGCCCTCAGGCCTCAAAGGCATCAGGTACTTTATCAAATGAAGGTTTTTTTTTCAGAATGTGCGGGGATCATCCGTCGTTTACGAAGAAGGAATGATCACTGAGTAAATAATCACGGTCTTCTTTACTTGTCATCATTATTGTACTTGGTCACTTGGTCTTTGCTCTGTATCAGATAGTCGTCTCATGAAAAATTGTGTTGTTACACAGATCCGCTTCCTCCACGGGCGCTGCCTCCGTCTGGAGAGCTGTCGCAAGGCGCTGGTGTGGCAGAAGCGGTACCTGCAGCGAGTCCTGAGCGGCTACAGCGAGCTGGAGCGCAGCCTGCGTCTGCCCACCGCCACCCACACACACCACCGCCCCCATACACAGCGGTTCAAGTGAGTCTTTCCCTATCAGCGCAGACTATCCAGCAATCATAGAGGACTTTCCTACCTAAGATTTAGCGGCAGTTTCAACAAGCTTGTCAATTCGGACTTAAAAATTGCACGACGTTATACGTCTATATTTTTTTGTGAAATCGAGCTCGCTTCGCTCGCGTAGAATAGTGATTAATTTATTGATTTTTCGTGGAAGTGTCGGGGTCGCTTCGCTTGTATAACTTATTGATTCAACTTTCGATAAGTTTTTTAGATGAAGATAATGAACGACGTGTTTGTAGATGCGTAGCGACGGCGGTAGTTGCAGTTCTTCGTATGGAGTTCCTGGTGCGGCGCCGACAGCACGTGCGCGCGCTCTCCGCCACGTGCATCCTGCGCGCGCCCAACAACAACGCGCACGAACAAGCCAAACCTAACTAGTAAGCTTGAGTTCTTAATACTGTTCATAGGTGGGATAATAATGTACTCCAGTCACTAGCTCAGACTGGAATGGCGACGATCTGCATAAGAGCGTGGAAAGTGTTGAAATCAAGCGTCTAGAAGATCTTGATGAAAAAAAAACCTTCATTTGATAAAGTACCTGATGCCTTTGAGGCCTGAGGGCATCTATTTTAGCATCTCAATCATGAGTATGAGGTATGTTTATGTAGGTATTTTAGTATGTAATGTTATATTTGTAGTGTACATGTTATATTGCTTCGTAGTGATTAAGTTTGTAGGTTATTTAGTTCAGTACTTTCTTTTCTTTGTTTTTGCCGTAGCTACTTGCTCTTGTACAAATAATTTCCTTCTGGCATGCAGGGTTGTCTGGAAGATATCGCTTGTGACGATAAGACCGTGATTCTTGAATCTTATTGTATGTTTTTATAAAGAGCTAATCTATGAGATTGAATGTCGAAATGCCGATGGGAACTCATTCTTATAGATGGGTTTTCGAGTCGACATACGACCCCGATGTGCCTGAACTAAGAACCAAGGTGCTATCTCCGTGGCTGATGTTAAATAATGCCCTAGCACTTTCTGTTGTTTACAATGCAGGTTACCTAAATAAATTATAATGAAACCTGAACATAAAATATAATTGGGAGTTAGAGTAAAACTTACACCATATCGGGCAACTTAGGAGGCTCTACTTTTGCTGGTTCCATATCTTGCGATTTTTAGAAGGATTTCATTGTAAAATAAAAAGTAAAAAACAAATATAAAATGTAAATAAATAATAAATAAACTTTTATAAAAATATCGTTTCTTCGCTTTGACAATCTATCAAAGACTGACAGTGTGACCTCAGATTGTGACAGATTTTTAGATTTTCTATTTTTAAGTTTCGAAATTAAATTTTGTTTGTCAAAATTAAGTTTTAGAAAGAAGGAATGATCACTGAGTAAATAATCACGGTCTTCTTTACTTGTCATCATTATTGTACTTGGTCACTTGGTCTTTGCTCTGTATCAGATAGTCGTCTCATGAAAAATTGTGTTGTTACACAGATCCGCTTCCTCCACGGGCGCTGCCTCCGTCTGGAGAGCTGTCGCAAGGCGCTGGTGTGGCAGAAGCGGTACCTGCAGCGAGTCCTGAGCGGCTACAGCGAGCTGGAGCGCAGCCTGCGTCTGCCCACCGCCACCCACACACACCACCGCCCCCATACACAGCGGTTCAAGTGAGTCTTTCCCTATCAGCGCAGACTATCCAGCAATCATAGAGGACTTTCCTACCTAAGATTTAGCGGCAGTTTCAACAAGCTTGTCAATTCGGACTTAAAAATTGCACGACGTTATACGTCTATATTTTTTTGTGAAATCGAGCTCGCTTCGCTCGCGTAGAATAGTGATTAATTTATTGATTTTTCGTGCGCGTTGTTGTTGGGCGCGCGCAGGATGCACGTGGCGGAGAGCGCGCGCACGTGCTGTCGGCGCCGCACCAGGAACTCCATACGAAGAACTGCAACTACCGCCGTCGCTACGCATCTACAAACACGTCGTTCATTATCTTCATCTAAAAAACTTATCGAAAGTTGAATCAATAAGTTATACAAGCGAAGCGACCCCGACACTTCCACGAAAAATCAATAAATTAATCACTATTCTACGCGAGCGAAGCGAGCTCGATTTCACAAAAAAATATAGACGTATAACGTCGTGCAATTTTTAAGTCCGAATTGACAAGCTTGTTGAAACTGCCGCTAAATCTTAGGTAGGAAAGTCCTCTATGATTGCTGGATAGTCTGCGCTGATAGGGAAAGACTCACTTGAACCGCTGTGTATGGGGGCGGTGGTGTGTGTGGGTGGCGGTGGGCAGACGCAGGCTGCGCTCCAGCTCGCTGTAGCCGCTCAGGACTCGCTGCAGGTACCGCTTCTGCCACACCAGCGCCTTGCGACAGCTCTCCAGACGGAGGCAGCGCCCGTGGAGGAAGCGGATCTGTGTAACAACACAATTTTTCATGAGACGACTATCTGATACAGAGCAAAGACCAAGTGACCAAGTACAATAATGATGACAAGTAAAGAAGACCGTGATTATTTACTCAGTGATCATTCCTTCTTTCTAAAACTTAATTTTGACAAACAAAATTTAATTTCGAAACTTAAAAATAGAAAATCTAAAAATCTGTCACAATCTGAGGTCACACTGTCAGTCTTTGATAGATTGTCAAAGCGAAGAAACGATATTTTTATAAAAGTTTATTTATTATTTATTTACATTTTATATTTGTTTTTTACTTTTTATTTTACAATGAAATCCTTCTAAAAATCGCAAGATATGGAACCAGCAAAAGTAGAGCCTCCTAAGTTGCCCGATATGGTGTAAGTTTTACTCTAACTCCCAATTATATTTTATGTTCAGGTTTCATTATAATTTATTTAGGTAACCTGCATTGTAAACAACAGAAAGTGCTAGGGCATTATTTAACATCAGCCACGGAGATAGCACCTTGGTTCTTAGTTCAGGCACATCGGGGTCGTATGTCGACTCGAAAACCCATCTATAAGAATGAGTTCCCATCGGCATTTCGACATTCAATCTCATAGATTAGCTCTTTATAAAAACATACAATAAGATTCAAGAATCACGGTCTTATCGTCACAAGCGATATCTTCCAGACAACCCTGCATGCCAGAAGGAAATTATTTGTACAAGAGCAAGTAGCTACGGCAAAAACAAAGAAAAGAAAGTACTGAACTAAATAACCTACAAACTTAATCACTACGAAGCAATATAACATGTACACTACAAATATAACATTACATACTAAAATACCTACATAAACATACCTCATACTCATGATTGAGATGCTAAAATAGATGCCCTCAGGCCTCAAAGGCATCAGGTACTTTATCAAATGAAGGTTTTTTTTTCATCAAGATCTTCTAGACGCTTGATTTCAACACTTTCCACGCTCTTATGCAGATCGTCGCCATTCCAGTCTGAGCTAGTGACTGGAGTACATTATTATCCCACCTATGAACAGTATTAAGAACTCAAGCTTACTAGTTAGGTTTGGCTTGTTCGTGCGCGTTGTTGTTGGGCGCGCGCAGGATGCACGTGGCGGAGAGCGCGCGCACGTGCTGTCGGCGCCGCACCAGGAACTCCATACGAAGAACTGCAACTACCGCCGTCGCTACGCATCTACAAACACGTCGTTCATTATCTTCATCTAAAAAACTTATCGAAAGTTGAATCAATAAGTTATACAAGCGAAGCGACCCCGACACTTCCACGAAAAATCAATAAATTAATCACTATTCTACGCGAGCGAAGCGAGCTCGATTTCACAAAAAAATATAGACGTATAACGTCGTGCAATTTTTAAGTCCGAATTGACAAGCTTGTTGAAACTGCCGCTAAATCTTAGGTAGGAAAGTCCTCTATGATTGCTGGATAGTCTGCGCTGATAGGGAAAGACTCACTTGAACCGCTGTGTATGGGGGCGGTGGTGTGTGTGGGTGGCGGTGGGCAGACGCAGGCTGCGCTCCAGCTCGCTGTAGCCGCTCAGGACTCGCTGCAGGTACCGCTTCTGCCACACCAGCGCCTTGCGACAGCTCTCCAGACGGAGGCAGCGCCCGTGGAGGAAGCGGATCTGTGTAACAACACAATTTTTCATGAGACGACTATCTGATACAGAGCAAAGACCAAGTGACCAAGTACAATAATGATGACAAGTAAAGAAGACCGTGATTATTTACTCAGTGATCATTCCTTCTTCGTAAACGACGGATGATCCCCGCACATTCTGAAAAAAAAACCTTCATTTGATAAAGTACCTGATGCCTTTGAGGCCTGAGGGCATCTATTTTAGCATCTCAATCATGAGTATGAGGTATGTTTATGTAGGTATTTTAGTATGTAATGTTATATTTGTAGTGTACATGTTATATTGCTTCGTAGTGATTAAGTTTGTAGGTTATTTAGTTCAGTACTTTCTTTTCTTTGTTTTTGCCGTAGCTACTTGCTCTTGTACAAATAATTTCCTTCTGGCATGCAGGGTTGTCTGGAAGATATCGCTTGTGACGATAAGACCGTGATTCTTGAATCTTATTGTATGTTTTTATAAAGAGCTAATCTATGAGATTGAATGTCGAAATGCCGATGGGAACTCATTCTTATAGATGGGTTTTCGAGTCGACATACGACCCCGATGTGCCTGAACTAAGAACCAAGGTGCTATCTCCGTGGCTGATGTTAAATAATGCCCTAGCACTTTCTGTTGTTTACAATGCAGGTTACCTAAATAAATTATAATGAAACCTGAACATAAAATATAATTGGGAGTTAGAGTAAAACTTACACCATATCGGGCAACTTAGGAGGCTCTACTTTTGCTGGTTCCATATCTTGCGATTTTTAGAAGGATTTCATTGTAAAATAAAAAGTAAAAAACAAATATAAAATGTAAATAAATAATAAATAAACTTTTATAAAAATATCGTTTCTTCGCTTTGACAATCTATCAAAGACTGACAGTGTGACCTCAGATTGTGACAGATTTTTAGATTTTCTATTTTTAAGTTTCGAAATTAAATTTTGTTTGTCAAAATTAAGTTTTAGAAAGAAGGAATGATCACTGAGTAAATAATCACGGTCTTCTTTACTTGTCATCATTATTGTACTTGGTCACTTGGTCTTTGCTCTGTATCAGATAGTCGTCTCATGAAAAATTGTGTTGTTACACAGATCCGCTTCCTCCACGGGCGCTGCCTCCGTCTGGAGAGCTGTCGCAAGGCGCTGGTGTGGCAGAAGCGGTACCTGCAGCGAGTCCTGAGCGGCTACAGCGAGCTGGAGCGCAGCCTGCGTCTGCCCACCGCCACCCACACACACCACCGCCCCCATACACAGCGGTTCAAGTGAGTCTTTCCCTATCAGCGCAGACTATCCAGCAATCATAGAGGACTTTCCTACCTAAGATTTAGCGGCAGTTTCAACAAGCTTGTCAATTCGGACTTAAAAATTGCACGACGTTATACGTCTATATTTTTTTGTGAAATCGAGCTCGCTTCGCTCGCGTAGAATAGTGATTAATTTATTGATTTTTCGTGGAAGTGTCGGGGTCGCTTCGCTTGTATAACTTATTGATTCAACTTTCGATAAGTTTTTTAGATGAAGATAATGAACGACGTGTTTGTAGATGCGTAGCGACGGCGGTAGTTGCAGTTCTTCGTATGGAGTTCCTGGTGCGGCGCCGACAGCACGTGCGCGCGCTCTCCGCCACGTGCATCCTGCGCGCGCCCAACAACAACGCGCACGAACAAGCCAAACCTAACTAGTAAGCTTGAGTTCTTAATACTGTTCATAGGTGGGATAATAATGTACTCCAGTCACTAGCTCAGACTGGAATGGCGACGATCTGCATAAGAGCGTGGAAAGTGTTGAAATCAAGCGTCTAGAAGATCTTGATGAAAAACGCCAAATACGGAAGACGAAGACAATGTCCTCCTATAAGTACACTTCCAACTCAACTGGCCAGTTATATATATATATATATTTTTTTGCAACCGAGTCAGTAAGACGAAGTTCAGTTTCAGAGCTCACAGGAATAATGATCCAAATTAAAAACTTATTGGAGTCGCCGTTGCCGGACACGGTGTAGACGACATGATGATTTAGGGATTTAAGCGCGCATTTACGTGTTTTTTTTCTTCGTAGCGCACCTCAGTACCCGAGCGGCTCCTCCCCCCCCTCCCGCGAGCCTCGCGCCCCCGCCCCCCCCGCGGGCGCGGCGCGGAGGCTCGTCAAGCAGGACTTGCGGCTCAACATGCCCGCCTCGCCTATGAGTAAGTTACAACCTCACTTGCCGATTTTTATAAGCTAATAAATAGCAAGCTCTTGTCCCTCCCTTTCCTCTCCCCCTACCCTTTCTTCTAGTTTCTCCCTCCCCTCTCGTCCGTCCCTTCTCTCACTCCCCTTTGTCTTTTCAGTCCTTAAGTTTCTAGGTGCACATAATGATTGTTCGTTTCGTTTTCAGTGAGTGACTTGATGCGGCGATCTCCGTTTGTTACCAACTCGCCACGTGATGATTCTTTCGTGCTAAGGTAAGACTATATATCAAGTCCGTATACAACATACAAGACCAAGATACAAGAGTGCATACATTTAAAGAATAGTATTGTAAATGGCTGCCGTATGACTTAACAGCCACACTGAGGATTTTCGCATTCACAGTATTATTTTATTTGACGTGGACCACGATTCGAACACGTCACATGTTCAAACCCTGCCAGTGGTGAATTTTTTAACGTTATTCTTTTCACACTAACTTTGTTCCCAGTTCCCCGCGAGGCGAGATGGCGCAGGCCTACCTCAACAAGCTGGAGCTGGTCAGTCGCTGCCTCAACCACGCCATGGACGGCGTCCGCGAACACCCGTGATGTCATCGCCATCAGCCAATCACCGCGTGGGGTCCCAGCCACGGGGGTGTTGGTAGCCAATCGCGAGCGAGCGGCCAAGTATACGTCATTACACGCTGGCCAATCATTGCGCGGGATTCTCGCCGCGGGAGTGTTGGCAGCCAATAGCGAGCGAGCGGCCAAGTCCGCTCAGTGATTGCTATTTCGTCCTCCAATCGGAAGTCGCTATCTAATATCTGAAGATTGGTGTTTGGTCAATCTTACATACGTAATACGATTGATCGATCGGAATGTTCTTATATGCCGCGGTTTCAGTGTTAACTCGCCAATTATAAATGGTATTTGACGAGAAGGCTGAGATTGCGGCGAGCGAATGCATTTTAATTTAAAAACTTATCCCACTGCATTTCCCAAAATTGGCCTCAGAGCTAATAATAAGTATTAGATTAGTGCCAAATCGAAATGTGTTAGTTGTTACTTAATTTATTTATTTAGTTTAATATTCGCTAAGTTTTAAAGTAGGACCTAATTTGGTTACGGAATTTTATGTATGCCATAACTCGCCTTTTGCACATTCTAGTTGTTTTATCTCACAACTGCCGCTCGGCCATACTTGTGTGCGTAACTACAGGTTAACTATGCCGAACTCACGCACACTAAAGCAATGTGCGTGTAGATACATTTCCACACACAAGTATATACAGGGTGTTAATTTAATTGCGTGCCATAGCTTAGAGGGTGTTTCAATAACGTAAAAGGAACCTATAAAAATATTTAAAAAATCCAACCAAAAAAAAAAAAAAGTCGCCAGGTATTTATGATAATTCCCAGAGCTGCGCCTACCTCTCGTACCATAACCAATACCGCGCGCGCTCGGTTATAGCACGAGAGGTAGGCGCAGCTCTTGGAATAATTATAAATACCGGCTTTTGTTTATTTGATTTTTTGAGTTGGTGATTTTTTAAATATTTTTTATGGGCTCCTTATACGTTACAGAAACACTCCTTAAGCTATGCACGCAATTAAATTAACACCCTGTATAGCAAAGTAGCAGTCGTGAGATATAAAGTAGTGGGTGATAGCGAGGCGATTGTGGAATGTGACGTGAAGAAGCTTGCATTGCGTGTTCTGGTTCCGCGTAGTTTTTGTTTGATTTGGTTGTTGATACTCCGCCTATATGTTTTTTTTTAATATTTTGTATGTTCGTGCGGGTTATAAATGGACTTAGATTTATATTCTAGTGTTTTAGAATATCAACGACTTGTCGTCCGAACTTGCCTTAGAACTATTCCCATCCTCTATTTAGAATATCTACAAGATTTGTTATATTTAGATGTATTTTTGACAGAGGATTTTATAGACTTCAAATGTATAGCATAAAATATATCTTCCAGATGATTTAAACGTGACATATTTTAAATTAAATTGCCATATTACCTAATGTTATGATTTAAATAAACTTGTAGTTTCAATTAAGGTCCGATTCGGAATGAAATATGAATTCCTTGCCAGCACAAAATATACCATTATCTAACGGCATGTTGTTAGTTTAGTATTAGTTATAGTTGGACGCACACAGTACAAGCTAGCGTAGGCGTAGGTAAGTAAGCGAGCGACCGAACGACACAACCACGAATTATGATAACAATGGTTTGTTCGTTCAGACACTTTTACTTATACAACGTGTAACAGAAAGGGTATATGCATCGAGAAGTGTGTGAATCTACCCATAACTATGCCCTGAAACTGAACAACTTTCCCTAAGAAACAAAGGTCGAAATACGAAAAAAAAAATTTGACTGCCCATACTAAATACGCTATCAGCTGATGCATTTTGTATGAAAGGTCACAATTTTTTTTTCCTTTTTCGACCTATGTTTCTTAGGGAAAGTTGTTCAGTTTCATGGGTAGATTCACACATTTCTCGATGCATACTCTTTCTGTTACACGTTGTATAAAATAAATCTTCAAACCGCACAGAAGCGGACTTTGACTGTGGTGGTGTGTGATATACGATACTTTTTGTTTCTTTATCTGATGATGTTGATTAAATGGTCTATTCTTTTTTTATTGATTAAATAACGCTAAATTGTATTCAAGTGAATTTTATATATTTTCGGTAAAAATGTCTGGACGAAGACACCAATTCTGATTGTAACAACAAATATTATAAACGATTAATTCTATTCCTGTTCCAATAATACGTGTTCAACTTGCTCAAATGAAGTTTGTGATTAAAACTTGGTATCATATACAGGGTGTTAATTTGATTGCGTGCCGTAGCTTAGGGGGTTAAAGGAGCCCATAAAAAAAAAACACGCAAAAAATCAAAAGTATTTATTTATGTATTATGATTCCAAGAGCTGCGTCTGGCTCGCGCGCTATAACCGAGCCCGCGCAAGTCGCTATCACTACTGGTCAATGTGACTCGCGCTTCACGCGGGATTGGTTATAGCGCGAGAGCTAGACGCAGCTCTGGGAATCATTATAAATATGTCCTACCGACTTTCGTTTTTTTTAGTTTTTGAGTTGGATTTTTTTTATATATTTTTTACAGGCTCCTTTTACGTTACTGAAACATCCTCTAAGCTATGACACGCAATTAAATTAACACCCTGTATAAAATTATAATGAAATCTGTTAATAATGTCGGTTGTAGTAACGTTAGACAATATTGTTAGCCAAAGTAAACGAAAAGTATTACGAACACTGTGTTAAAGCACAAATTCCAGATTGTTTGAAACGATTATAACAACAAAATTGTAGGTAACTTTAAATTATGCAGAAAAAGAAGTTAATGTATTGAGCAATTTCTATGGACTTTTCTATTTGTTTCTGAATATTTTGACTAATCTACACTCAATGTGACCAAAGATTTTATTTAGTAAGTTAGATTAACTTTTCTAAAATTTAGACTATGCATAAGGAAACACCGTTTAGGACATAATTCTCTTTATTCACATGACAAAATTTAGCAACGTTACATAATAATTTCTAGTCACAGTTAAAATAGTAATTACACTTGTGCCATACAAACGCTCTCTAAAATAGACGAACAAGTTCAAAGGTTAATAAAAATAATATTTTGTACAAGATTGTTTCATTCCATATCTCCTTCTCCTGCCCACGCCGTGTGCAAAACTTACCCTATGTGCAATATTATATGATATGGCCCTAAACTGTAAAAATAAACTTTTGGTTAAGCTGGCTATAAGGGCAATTCGGTAAAAACACAACATAGACACGACATGTCTTCCGTGATGCCGATTCTGTAGCAGAAACAATTTAATTTGGTCCTGTCACTTTCTAAAATTTGAATAAAGAATGGGACAGCAACACAACCGGTGATTATAATCCACCGACTTCAAGAAACAATTTTTTTTATTCACATTTTAGAAAGTGGCAACCTAAAAACCAAAATAAGTTGTGTCTACATCCGAATCGAGGCCACTCTCTGTTCTCTCTCTCTGTCGTGTTACGCCGAATCGCCCCCTATATCTCCCCGTAGACGAAGCAGTTGCATTGCGGCGGCAGGTGTTTCTTGAGCGGCATGTTGGACACGATGCCGAGGTTCTTGCACGGATACGTCACCACCGTGATCGGCGGCAGGACTATCTCCTCCTGAATGGAAATAAATGAAAAAAGTTGAATGAAAGGTATTGCTGCTAGCTTTAAGACCGCCTGTTTGCTTTTATTGTGTCTTTTTTACAAACAGAAGGGTACATGCAACCAAAAGGACGTGAATCTGCCCTTGAAACTGAACAACTTCTCCCAAAGATCATTAGGTCGAGTCGTGAGGTTAAAATGGCTTTTCAATATTTTGTACGGGAGGAGCTGATTTTTTTTCGTTTTTGGAAAAAGTTATTCAGTTTCATGCCAGCAGTATTTGCTGTCCGCCAAGACAAAACGTTCTCCATACAACGATAAAGTCATAAAAAGCGACACAAGCATAGGCTATGCTCTTTCATTTTTATACTGAACCAATGCTTACGCGTGCTTCCGCTGCAGTCCATTGGCGCGTCCCTGTCGCTTGTAGTCGTCAAGTCCAGCTTTTCCTTGGGCTTCTACTCCGGTGTCTTCGGCTTCTCCCTGCGCTTTAGGGTCGGTTCGAAGCCTCATTGTCAATTTACAAGCACAAGGCTTAGCTCTTTCGTTTTTGACGTCTTATAATCAATGCTTACGAGTGGTTCTCGCTTCCTCTGCAGTCCGTTGGCGCGCTCCTGTCCTCGGGCTTCTTTTCGGGTGTCTTCAAGTTACAAGCACAAGGCTTTGAATATTTTTTTTGACACCTTATAATCAATGCTTACGGGTGGTGGTTCTCGTCTCCTCTGCATTCCGTTGGCGCGCCCCTGCCGCTTGTAGTCGTCCACCTTCTCCTCGGGCTCTTCGCCGATGTCTTCATATTACAAGCACAAGGCTTTGCTATTTCGTTTTTGACACATTATTATAACCAATGCTTACGGGTGGTTCTCGTCTCCTCTGCATTCCGTTGGCGCGCCCCTGCCGCTTGTAGTCGTCCACCTTCTCCTCGGGCTCTTCGCCGATGTCTTCATATTACAAGCACAAGGCTTTGCTATTTCGTTTTTGACACATTATTATAACCAATGCTTACGGGTGGTGGTTCTCGTCTCCTCTGCATTCCGTTGGCGCGCCCCTGCCGCTTGTAGTCGTCCACCTTCTCCTCGGGCTCTTCGCCGATGTCTTCATATTACAAGCACAAGGCTTTGCTATTTCGTTTTTGACACATTATTATAACCAATGCTTACGGGTGGTGGTTCTCGTCTCCTCTGCATTCCGTTGGCGCGCCCCTGCCGCTTTTAGTCGTCCACCTTCTCCTCGGGCTCTTCGCCGATGTCTTCATATTACAAGCACAAGGCTTTGAATATTTCGTTTTTGACACATTATTATAATCAATGCTTACGGGTGGTTCTCGTCTCCTCTGCATTCCGTTGGCGCGCCCCTGCCGCTTTTAGTCGTCCACCTTCTCCTCGGGCTCTTCGCCGATGTCTTCATATTACAAGCACAAGGCTTTGAATATTTCGTTTTTGACACATTATTATAACCAATGCTTACGGGTGGTTCTCGTCTCCTCTGCATTCCGTTGGCGCGCCCCTGCCGCTTTTAGTCGTCCACCTTCTCCTCGGGCTCTTCGCCGATGTATTCATATTACAAGCACAAGGCTTTGAATATTTCGTTTTTGACACATTATTATAACCAATGCTTACGGGTGGTTCTCGTCTCCTCTGCATTCCGTTGGCGCGCCCCTGCCGCTTTTAGTCGTCCACCTTCTCCTCGGGCTCTTCGCCGATGTCTTCATATTACAAGCACAAGGCTTTGAATATTTCGTTTTTGACACATTATTATAATCAATGCTTACGGGTGGTTCTCGTCTCCTCTGCATTCCGTTGGCGCGCCCCTGCCGCTTTTAGTCGTCCACCTTCTCCTCGGGCTCTTCGCCGATGTCTTCATATTACAAGCACAAGGCTTTGCTATTTCGTTTTTGACACATTATTATAACCAATGCTTACGGGTGGTTCTCGTCTCCTCTGCATTCCGTTGGCGCGCCCCTGTCGCTTGTAGTCGTCCAGATTTTCCTCGGGCTTCTTTTCCGGTGTCTTCGGCTTCTCCCTGCGCTTCGGTGTTGGTTTGAAGCCCGTTGCCTGCATTAAAAAAAAACACGTAAACTAACCACTGTGTGTATAGGTAAGGTACCTACATAATCTTAATAAATAAGTGTTTATAACTACTGTTAAAAGAACTGAACTGTATCTATGGATCTCGAAATCCGAAATAAAACATTTTTATTTATTTTATTTATTTATTATTATAATGGTAAAACTTTATTTACCAGTTTTCTAAGGTTTTCTCCGATAAAAACTTAACTGTGTAATAAGGCCTTGAAAATCGTAGATTTTTAGACCGTTAAATGTTTTCACCAGACAACCACACATGGGGCAGTCCATAGTCCGTGACGACGGGTGATTTGAAACAGTTTTCGTCTTCTAATTAACCTTCATATCCAAGTTGGACTGGGGGAAATAAAAAAACATAGAATGTTCCAGGTGCTAGTCTTTCAAGATTTACTTTAAGAATCAATAGAGGGAGACGAAGGTTTCGGTGTATTGCAATTTAGGCCGAAGCCTGGCAACATATACATACACCTATGAAAACACAGTTCGCTCTTTGTAAAATAACCCTTAAATCTTTTCAGACATGGTGAAAACGCTATTTTATGAGGTCGGTCGTTGATACTTTGCCTACCTCGTATAGGATACAGGCGTGACTATATGTAACTGACCTTCACAAGGTCCTGCAGCCCATCTCTCTTATCCCTCGGCTCGTCATCCGCGTCATCATCACCGAAAAAGGCGTCAGGGTCCTTGGCGGGCGGCGGCTTCGGGGGGTCCTCGTACCCAGGGTCGGGGGCTGACCCGTCCCACGGCGCGTAGCCCTTGAAGTGCTCCTGTTGCGACTTGGGCAGGTCCGGCATCGGGTACAGGCGGTACATCTTGCAGTAGCGCTGTGGAACACATGGTTGAGATGAATTGCTGGAATTTGGAACAAGCTCGATGATGGCATAATTGCCTCCTGTAGTTCAAATTCCATCACGTATCGTTATTTCGGTTTTGGTTCCCGAATTTCATTAGTACGTTAATTCGTCGATTTTACAGTGAAGGAAGATATCGTGAGCAGAAATTCAAAGGTTGTATGTGAAGTCAAGCAGTCCGTACTGATTTAATCTGTTATTTATTTTAATGTATAGGCAAATACGGCGAAACTGGTTATACCTCATGTGAGTACCTACTTTAAACTGCACCACCCAGTCCACTAGACCACGGAGGCAGAAAAGTCCACTGCAGGACATAGACTTCCTCCAAATTCGGGAGTATTACCTACCACAACACGTACGGTTCAGAGAAGTTCGTAAGGAGACAATTACGTCGATGGCCTTGAGTATGAGCCGCGTGGGCCGGCCATGTCTCCTGGCCTCCTCCAGCAGTGCGAGCGAGTGTGTGAGCAGCTTGTTGTCAGCTTCTACTTCAGTGTAGTGTGCACTTACGTCGATGGCCTTGAGTATGGGCCGCGTGGGCCGGCCATGTCTCCTGGTCTCCTCCAGCAGTGCGAGCGAGTGTGTGAGCAGCTTGTTGTCAGCTTCTACTTCAGTGTAGTGTGCACTTACGTCGATGGCCTTGAGTATGGGCCGCGTGGGCCGGCCATGTCTCCTGGTCTCCTCCAGCAGTGCGAGCGAGTGTGTGAGCAGCTTGTTGTCAGCTTCTACTTCAGTGTAGTGTGCACTTACGTCGATGGCCTTGAGTATGGGCCGCGTGGGCCGGCCATGTCTCCTGGTCTCCTCCAGCAGTGCGAGCGAGTGTGTGAGCAGCTTGTTGTCAGCTTCTACTTCAGTGTAGTGTGCACTTACGTCGATGGCCTTGAGTATGGGCCGCGTGGGCCGGCCATGTCTCCTGGCCTCCTCCAGCAGTGCGAGCGAGTGTGTGAGCAGCTTGTTGTCCGCGTCTCTGAACTTCTGCTCGGCCAGCGCACCGTAGAAGTAGCGCTGCTCCTCCAGCTCTTTGGCGTTCAGATCCGCGACTTCTTTCTGAGAAGGTGAAACAGAATAAGAATGTATAAGGAGTCTTCTCCTGAACTTTTTTAGGTTGTAGGTGATTTTAGACATGGTGCGATATTATTTGTAGGTATGTGTGATGAGCGTTTTAAAACCTTTTAGACTTTAATATAATGATATTTGGATGGGTCTTTAACCCTTTCTAAGGCAGAGCATTAGAAAAATTTCATTGCTTTTAAATTTTAGTGCGGGTAGATAAGGTTCAAATTTAGGTGGCAACATATTTGCCACTGCCTTATAAAGGCTTAAGTACCTACGGAGCTACAAAATTTCATCAGAGTTTTATTTGGATATCTGCCGAGTGATTCTTCTGTGTGTTGGGTTATGTACCTATAGTAGGATGTTGGACTGTTTACCTCCAATCTTAAAATATCTTCACGGTATTGTTTAGTCTTGCGCTCCTTTTCTTTACGCAAATTCTCCTGATACTCCGTAGAGCTCTTGATTTTTTAATCTAGAACAGAATGAAAGAAGGTATTTTTCAAGCGAGGTATATTTTAATTTTCATTTTCATTTTCAGCCCACATCCACCCACTGCATGGTACCTACATAAGGCTCTTCTCTACTGCACCACTCCTCACGGCCCTGTCTCATCCAGTTTGCGCCCATGACCATCGGGCAGGTGGTCTGCCCACTGGCCTTATCACTCCTATTGGCCAACACTCCTTAACCGCTTTGGTCCGTCCGTAATCCTGTCTAGCCACTCTAGCCAGGCAGGTGCACAAACCAGCAAAATACTGCTGAGACTGAGAGTGATTAGAAAATTTTCCAGGTATCTTTTTAGCACTTATTTTACCTGTTCATGAGCCCCCACTGGTACATGGTAGCCTCGTCCTGCAGCCTCTGAGCTTCATCTCTCTGGTATTGTTCGCGAGCTTCTCTCTTCTCTCGATCGTGACGCGCCTTCTTCTCTTTTTCGGCGCGGTGACGAGCCTCCACTCTGCAACCGTGTTCAATAGATCAACTACTTATGTAAGATACTATTCCATGGACTGCACGCTGCTGCGTGGTAGGTATATCTTTACGAAAAACAGTAAAATGATCGCTGTGACAGTTGTTCCTAAGGAAAAGAAAAGAAAATTGCACCTGTCACTATTATTTTATTTTACTACTCCTGCCAGAGTTCAGCGGGTCGTCAAAACCCATTCGATAAGAAGAAGACCTGCTTCTCGATATATTATATATATATATATATTCTAAGGGCTTTTAAGACCATTCGTACTTACGCCGCATTCCTCTCTGCGACCGCCTTGTCCAGGCTGGCTTGTTCTTTGGCGTCGCGATCACCCGAGGTGGTCTGCAGCCTTTTGGTGATAGCATCCAGGACACGCAGTTTCTCTTCGCGGATCTACAAACAAAAAGTCAAACCGGGAGTCAACAGGAGTTAAATGCTGAAAAGAACCGCTTGATATTGTGGACGCGTTGACAAGCAGTTCTTCATTCAGTTCTTACAGAAGAATTGCGGTAATTTACAGAGAAGATCAGTCAAAAATTGATGATTCCACGCTTAGGAGGGCACGTTGAGCCGTCGTTTACGTACCTCTTTTTCGGTAGCCTTCCTCTTGGCTTCGATTGTGGCCTGTGAGTTCTTGAGCACTTCCAGCAGCTGGTCGTCCATGCGATCTCGCGCCGCCTGCTCCCGTTTCCGCTGTTCAACTTCCATAATGGAACGCTCGTTGTCTCTCAATATGCGCTTCCTCTCGGCTTCTTTCTAACCCACCAACGAAAACGTTATTATGTAGGTATTTATTTCAATTTATAACTCTGTAGCAAAATCTTAGAAATGTCTGCAGACAGAAGTTTACGCCACGCATCGTGTTACATTACACGTTTCGTTTTTAGCGTAGGTCTGTACGACCGTGAGTAATCTACACTACACACTACTTAGAAGTTCTTCGGAATCTAATGTAATGCGTTCTGATAACAAAGAAAGCATTGACTCATCCATCATCATCAACATTTCAGCCATTGCTTACCCCTGCTGGGCATATGCTTCCCCTTTCTCGTGACACGACTGCCCAACTTGAGCTAACCACGTCCAGGTTTTTCGGCAGCCTTTTCAATACCTACCTAGGTATTGGGCCCGATTCGTAACCATCACGACTTAACTTAATCTAAACTAAAATTATTGCCATCCTGTTCTGTTATCTCATGATAGAAAGTGGCAAGTATAGACTTATATTAGTTAAGTTGCGTATTTTGCAATCACGAATTGTAGCAATTCATTGCATTTTCAACCCATCTAAATTAAACAATGTTATGCATCATATTATCTTCCGGATCGAAATACCTAAAATGTTCAAAACTTCAGGCATAATCGGGTAAAAAACCTTACATAGTTCTTTTCGAATTCCTTGATAGCTTCCATCTCTTTATTGGAGTTTTTGATGTCCATTTTCTGTTGCCTCAGCTCTTCTTCATATTCCTTGCGGTTGCGGTCATCCATCTCTTTGATCCTGTAATAAGCATCAAGCATAAAGCCATCATCATCTCCCTAGCCCATCCTCGCATTTCACGGGGTCGGTTTCCTATTCTTGGGGTTTGAATGAGGATACTGGTTTTCACACAGAGCGACTGCCATCTGACCCAATCCTAGATAATCGTATCCCAACAAAAACATAAATGTAAAAATAGAAGCCAAGTTCTTGGTAGTTTGGTGCATGATTTGCACAAAAAAGTTGTGATATCAAAAAAGCGGGCCAAGTCAAGGGTTTATTAAAGTAATTCTAAGCTCTTCAATATATATATAGGTATCTTCAAATGACTTGGCCGTTGTAGAGTAGTGTTGTAGGGTAACAGTTTGTATTATTCTCTACAACGGCCAAAAAAGTTATACCCCCCCCCCCCCCCCCCCCACCACTTATGCACAACTCCGCCGTGGTCAAATTCAGAAGAAATTAGGATAATTAGAAACTCACTGGTCGAGGACCTCCTTCTGGTTCTGCTTGTTGAACTGGAACCTCCTTCTCTTCCTCTCCTCCTGCAGCTCGTTCCACTCCTTGGCCTGACGCATCACCTTCTCGTCGTAGAGCCGGTTCTGCTCGCGTTCGTACCCGCCTATGAACTCCTTGTTGAACTTGAGCTGCTCTTCGCGCTCCTTTAGGATCACGGATTCGATTACGGCGCTGTGGAAAATCAATAAGTTGGTACATTTTTTTTTTATTGATAATGGGTTTGTTCTTGACTCTAGTGTAAGTCAGGGGCGACAGAGACATAGTCGACGATCGACAATGGAGTCGATTCCCAGCGGGGTATGACGACTTTGTGTTGTTGTTAGGATTTGCAGATGACGACCAGAACGCTAGTACTTAATAATAGTAGTTCAGTGCCACCAGATTATCCGAAAAGTAAGATAATCCAAGCTGTCGGATGGGCATGTAAATAGTCATCCAGCGCCTGATTCTTTTTTGTCGTGTCAGCAGTGTCAGTCAACCTGTCCCATCAGAATTAGAGATTAAAGGAATAGAAGTTCTTGGGGACTAAGGCGGTTTACACACATTGTACATTGTTCTGAACAATGGACCATAGACAATATCCGCCCTACGCGGCGTATTCCGCCGGCAGTGTGTTAACCGCCTAAAACTAAGTCCCGCGCGGCACGGGATTTGTCACAGGGAAATTGGCCGCCGTCACTGAAATAAATCTAGTCTACCCTCACCTGAGCAGTAGTTTAGGCGCGTCCTTGTTTTTAAAGATGATATCCCTGGCGCTGTACATCATCCTCTCCTGTTCCTCCTTCTTCAGTTTCGCGTAGCGCTTGTAGAATTTGGCGTTCGCTTTCTCGTGGGAGTCGGTGCGCGCGCGACGCATCTCTTCGTTACGCTTGTTCACGTTCTAGGAAAGCGAGAAGGGGGGTTGGGTTGAAGATAAAATACTTAAGGCCGTCACAGACGTGGCTATAATATATTTTAATATGAAAGATTTGGTGATATCTCGTCACATACAAATTGTATTTAAACAGAGGCCAAGCAAAATGGCCGATCACTAATGACACTAATACCACCATTTTATGAAGTGAGCAGAGGTTACCAGATGCATATTAATATAGGTATGTATATTATAGCCACGTCTATTTGCATCAGCTGATTATAATAATATTTTTTTGTTGACGGTCTTATCGAATCTCTTTCAGTTTTATCTACACGTCTTGGTTTTAAAATTGTGTTATGAACACTCTCTGTTAACTTGAACACATATCAGAAATCTGGAATAATTGCTACCCATATAAAATTTTATGCTTGAGATGTTTTAAGCAATATGCGTGAATTTTTTTAAATGTCTACCTACTAAATTTATCTATACCCACCCTATAGATACCCTATGATTATTAAAACGTGAAAACATAGAAATAAATTGATTCATAATATTTTTGTTAGTATTAGTGTAAGTACCCTACCACATTACCCAATTTTATCAGGTAGATAAGGTTTTTATTTTACGCAGGAGGTTAAAATAGCAAGATATACGGACCTCGAGGGAGTTAGGCCAGGTCTTGGTCATCTCCGCGCTCATCTTGTCGAGGTAGGCGATGTACTCTCTCTGTCGCGCCACCTCCGGGTCTTCCTTGTTCGGGTTCGTCCATTTCACTATGCGGTTCCACTCCTCCTTGGTCATCAGGATCGGCATGGTGGAAATGGAAGATAGGGTTTGCCTGGGAATATGATTTTTATTAGGTAGATTGTGGGTGGGGCTGTTGGAAGTTGGAATTTGCTTGAGAAACTTACCTTATATTTGTTCAAAATTAAACTACAAATGATAATTTTCATTATACACCTTTTGATGCAACTTTCACTTGTGAAAAATGGCTGGCCGGCTTCTTTTGAAATCTTCTTAGTTTCTTTTCTGTCTTCTTTCATTTTTATATGACTTTGAAAGACGCAATAGCGTCAAAGGATGACTGTTTTGAAATAGAAAAAATAAATAGCAAAATAAACAAATATAAGGTAAGTTTCTCAAGCAAATTCCAACTTCCAACAGCCCCACCCACAATCTACCTAATAAAAATCATATTCCCAGGCAAACCCTATCTTCCATTTCCACCATGCCGATCCTGATGACCAAGGAGGAGTGGAACCGCATAGTGAAATGGACGAACCCGAACAAGGAAGACCCGGAGGTGGCGCGACAGAGAGAGTACATCGCCTACCTCGACAAGATGAGCGCGGAGATGACCAAGACCTGGCCTAACTCCCTCGAGGTCCGTATATCTTGCTATTTTAACCTCCTGCGTAAAATAAAAACCTTATCTACCTGATAAAATTGGGTAATGTGGTAGGGTACTTACACTAATACTAACAAAAATATTATGAATCAATTTATTTCTATGTTTTCACGTTTTAATAATCATAGGGTATCTATAGGGTGGGTATAGATAAATTTAGTAGGTAGACATTTAAAAAAATTCACGCATATTGCTTAAAACATCTCAAGCATAAAATTTTATATGGGTAGCAATTATTCCAGATTTCTGATATGTGTTCAAGTTAACAGAGAGTGTTCATAACACAATTTTAAAACCAAGACGTGTAGATAAAACTGAAAGAGATTCGATAAGACCGTCAACAAAAAAATATTATTATAATCAGCTGATGCAAATAGACGTGGCTATAATATACATACCTATATTAATATGCATCTGGTAACCTCTGCTCACTTCATAAAATGGTGGTATTAGTGTCATTAGTGATCGGCCATTTTGCTTGGCCTCTGTTTAAATACAATTTGTATGTGACGAGATATCACCAAATCTTTCATATTAAAATATATTATAGCCACGTCTGTGACGGCCTTAAGTATTTTATCTTCAACCCAACCCCCCTTCTCGCTTTCCTAGAACGTGAACAAGCGTAACGAAGAGATGCGTCGCGCGCGCACCGACTCCCACGAGAAAGCGAACGCCAAATTCTACAAGCGCTACGCGAAACTGAAGAAGGAGGAACAGGAGAGGATGATGTACAGCGCCAGGGATATCATCTTTAAAAACAAGGACGCGCCTAAACTACTGCTCAGGTGAGGGTAGACTAGATTTATTTCAGTGACGGCGGCCAATTTCCCTGTGACAAATCCCGTGCCGCGCGGGACTTAGTTTTAGGCGGTTAACACACTGCCGGCGGAATACGCCGCGTAGGGCGGATATTGTCTATGGTCCATTGTTCAGAACAATGTACAATGTGTGTAAACCGCCTTAGTCCCCAAGAACTTCTATTCCTTTAATCTCTAATTCTGATGGGACAGGTTGACTGACACTGCTGACACGACAAAAAAGAATCAGGCGCTGGATGACTATTTACATGCCCATCCGACAGCTTGGATTATCTTACTTTTCGGATAATCTGGTGGCACTGAACTACTATTATTAAGTACTAGCGTTCTGGTCGTCATCTGCAAATCCTAACAAC